>PVJH01008876.1:0-82494 GCA_004026705.1 Nesogale talazaci | reverse complement strand
TTAGAAAGCCAACAAAATTGAATCTTATTAAATTCATTATTAAAATACAAGAGAGTGATAAGGAGGTGGAAAATACAAACAATTCTGTCCTGAAGTGAGTCCAATAGCAATAGTCCTTAATAGTAAGGATGATGTCAGTTCATCTTGCAAACTTTGGACATTTTGGCGGGAGGAACCACTCTCTGGTATAGTATACTATTATGGCCAAAAAGTGGAAGACCTCGGGGAGAGGGACTGACACAGTCCCTGCAGAAAGTGGTTGAAACATTGTAATGATGGTGGGAATGATGCATGGAATCAAGGAATAAATGTGACAAAGTAGGAGAAGCAGCAGCAGCAATAGCATTTACTACTTACAAGGCAGTTTTATATAGACTTTGAGATAGAGAGACTGATAGGGAAATAGTGATACTGAAAGGAAGGTGGCTATAGATGCATCAGTGATATGAATAATCATTTCGCATGTGCATAGTCTAAGTATACAAAATAAAAAGGAAAATATCAGAGCATATTAAATTATAGTTGAAAATATCAGGTATGTTATAAATATATATTTGAAAATATCAAAGATGCTTGCCTGCAAGAAACACCATCCAAATATTCAAAATATAAACAGGATAAATTATGTTATGGAAAATCAAGGTCTTAAAATATATGTGTGATACAAAAAATAAATAAATAAAAGCTTGTTTTGATATATTAATTTCAGGCAAAGTTCATGTAAGGCAAAGCAAGATTTTCAGCCATATAGAGGAAAGTTGAGTGACAAAGAGGTTAGTATTTTACAAATATGTAAATATTATAAACATCTCTAGGCATGAATTCTCTTTATAATAGAATACCATAATATATGAAGTGGGGGGGGGAGCACAGAAACACTAACACAAATAGATAAATCCATTATTGTACTTGGGAACTTCAGGATCTCTCTGCTGGCGATTAATGTATCAAGCAGGCAGCACATTAGTGAAGATAAAGTGAACCTGGGGAGGACTATCAATTTATTTGGCTTAATTGACTTTTATAGAAGAATTCAGCCAGCAACACAGAGAACGCATGTAACAATTAACAATGTGGGGTACTTTCTGTGCCTCAAAATTTAATACACTAGCATTTACACAAAGTAATCTACAAAAGTAAAATTTAAACTAGAAACTTGTATCAAAAATATAACTGAAAATTCTTCAAATGCTCTTATATTAAATAGATAATTTCCAAAAAAGAACTCAGAGGTAAAATAAAGCCCAAGAAAAAAATTAAACTAATAAATAATGAAATAATAGATTCTTTGAAAGAGGGGAATTTAGCATTAAATAGATTAGAAAAATAGAAATATCTGAAACCATTCATTTTAGTGTCTTCCTTCAGAAACTTCAAGAAAAACAGCAATTTTTCCCTACATTTAATATAAGAAAACACATAATAATATTGGATTGCAATCAGGGATATTGAAATGAAAATAGTAGGGAAGGCAATGAACCCCCAAGCTACTTCATTGAAACATATATAAATTGGTAAGATTCTGGTCACCCATGCTAGGAAAAAATAAGAAATAACACAAATTACCAATAGCAGAAATAAAATAAGAATTATTCTTATAGACCTGTGGACATTAAGGGTATAATATAGCCTTGCAAAGAACTGATGTATGCCCTCATATTTAATAGAATATTCAAAATAGATTTTCCTTAAAAGATGCATAATTTCAAATCCAATTATGGAGAAATAGACATCAAAACCACTTATTAAATATATTGAATCAATACTCAATAAAATGAACAAAAATCTAAAAGAACAGTTGTCTTAGATGATTTCACTAGGAAATTCTATGAACTAAACTATTTAAGGGGAAAATTATGCCAACATTCATAGCAGATCTCTTAAATGCTATACAAAACTCAACTCAACATGGGCTATTGACCTAAAAAATGAAAAATGATAATATATCTAACTATAACATATGGGAAATTTTGCATGAGTTGGAATTTTTGTAATATGATTTTAGATAAAACCCTGAAAGCATGATTCATGACAGAAACATTTGTTAAATAAGACTTTCCTAAAATTAAATCTTCTGCTCCTGAAAAGAAACTGTAGAAAAATGCAAACAAAAAACCACAGATGAGAAGAAAATATTTGCCAACACTTGTCTAATAATGAAATTGTACCTTAAATATATAAAAAACCATCAAAAACTTGCAGAAATATGGCAAGTTACTCAATTTTTAAAATGGGGAGAAAATCTGATAAAACATTTCACAAAAATGTTATACAGAAAAAAAAAACCTGTGGATATATGCTTAATATCACATGTCACTAGAGAAATATAAAATATATCAGCAATGATAAGCAACTACCCATATACCAGAATGGCTTTCATGAAACAAATAAGCAGTGAACAAAAACCTGGTAATATTTGTTTCCAGTACAAACATAGAGTAAGTATTCTCATTCTTTGCTAAAAGTGAGAATGCAAAATGGTACACATTGGAGAAAAGTTTGCTAATTTCTTATTTTCCTGGACATAGTTTTAATACGCAATTTTAAATCTAGCTCCTGGCATTTACCCAACTCATTAAAAAATTTATCTCCACAAAAAAAACTCTGACCCTGAATGTTTGCAGCAACATTATCATAAGTGTCAAAACTGGAGGCAATCAAGATACCCTTCAGTAGTTGAGTGTGTGGACGTCATAATACACCAATACACTGCCATTCGATAATAAAAAGAATGAGCTGTCAGTCATGTAAGTCATGGTTATTACATGCCTTATTGCATGTATATTGCTAATGGAAGAAGCCAATCTGAAAATGTTGCCAATTTAAGAAATCTGTTTCTGCAACCCTCTAGAAAAGACAAAATGCAGAGAAAGGAAGCAAACAAAAAGTTAATTGAAAATATATAGGGGTATATTAAGTATGAGAGAAAGGGTTTATTTGATAGATTATATTATACCCTATGACACTCTAATTTTTGATTCATGACACTAAATTTACTAAGACCCACAGAATTTTAGTAAAAAGAGGAAACCTACATGTATGAAAGTTAAAAGACATAATAATTTTCAGTTTGTAAAAAATGAGCACTGTTTGTAGACTGCAGAAAATTTATATACTCATATTACAAATTTATAGACTAATCTCTCAGAAGAGATAAGGCCTGTGACAAGTACTGAACTACATAATGTTGGAGTAATAAGTGATGATGAGTGAATATTGTAACACAAAAAAAAGGAACTGTCTTCTAGCTGATAAAATTGTTCTCTAAGGAATGGAGGTTAAAATGATGAAATAGTGTTAATGAAATAGATTAAAATATTTGAAACTTCAAGTGTTTAATCCATATATTTCTGAGAATTATTTTCTTCATGCTTACATATAATCCATATAGAAGGTCCTAGTTTTTCACCTCTTTCAAGGAATGCTCTAAAATATTCTCTTTAGTTGTGGCAAGCAAAACTGTGTTATTTGCATACTGAAACTCTTCAATGACTCTTCCTTTAAACCTGATGCTGCTTGCTATTTAATTTAGCTCGGATTTTGAGCTATTTTTTCAAGCTATGGATTTAATAAGTTATGTGAAATGGTACAAACCTACTGCACACCTTATCAGATGTTAAGCTATTCAGACTGCCCTAAGTTAGCAATATGCGTATTTTACAGGTTTGAAGTTCAAATCTCATTAAGAGCTTATTTCGATCTTAACTTGACAGAGTGGGCTATAGACAGAAATATTTCATACATTGATATGTATATATGCATAACTATTTCATCCATATTTTCTTTTTGTTCAGTTAAAAGATCCAAGAATCAATGCCACATATGGGTCAATTAGCATATCTAGTGTCTAAATCTCCATTTCTACTATTAGCATAATACCAATAAAAAGAATGAGCATTTCTTCAAAAAATCATAAATTATAGACAAGCTGAAAGAAATGTACAAGATAAGCTTGGAACAATTTTAGTACCTGAAAGTAAGTTTTGAAAAACACATACACATTGATGGGGAAATATACAGGGACAGAGCGTCAACTAAATAAGTCCTAATAAGTAAACCTAGAATTTTAGCAATGAAATACGTACGTAGTCAACAACAATTCAGTGACAACTAAATACTTTTTACTTCATACTAAACTCATTCAATAATTTAAAAAGTAAATAAACAGGGTAAACTAGTTATAACTTCCATGTAAAATAATCTCAGATAATTTACTTAGACCTCAAATAATGTACTTAGATATTTCATTCATAACGGGGGTGTTTAAATTCCTCTTTTTTAATGTGGACTTACAAACCTACTCTACAAAATTTACAATACAAGTATAGAAAAGAAGAAAAGAAGTCACTTCACATGAAAGCCCTTTGCAAGCATTACCTTAGCCAGGTAAGCCAGGTTTGCACTGATGGTGATATATCACGTCAATCTCATCATTTTGGCATAATGTGATGAGAATGACATTTACTTTCTTTGATCATCTTCCTACAATCTCCAGGGGAATCATGAGAAAAGTATTAGGCAACTTCACATGGAATATGCTTTATAAAACACATGACCCCTACATAGATTGATATGGATTTCATAATTGATCAGTAACTTATAATGACATAGGTATCAAATGGCATCTATACAGTATAACCAAATAGCAATCTATCTTCAGGTAGCCATTTTTCAATGAGAAAATTTTAAAACTTGAACAACTTTTACCATATATTTGAGCTTTTGGTGATATATTGAGTAATACATTCATCCAACAAGTCTATTGAGACAAACTATTTCACAATGTGTATGGTAAAAGAGTATCAGAAGTATACTGGGAGGTCTCTGAGGGTGCCTTATTTATTCTTTTAGATGATTTGGTTGAACTCTGGAAGTACTGAACCGAGAACACCTATATCATTCACAAATGCTTCTTGTCAAAAATAATGTCTAGGATATAAGACAGAGCTTTAACTAAGGACTTGAAGTTTGAGCAAAATAAAAGTGTTTTTTTTTGAGGAATCAGCCAAGACTCCTCATGTTAATATTTTGAAAATATACTTTCTCAGATTGAACCATGCATACTGAAATGTAATAGATGTTGGCTAGAGTGATATGAATAATTCATATGCATTTCAAATCTTAGAATTGAATGGCTTCGGTATAATCTAATCAAATAGCAATGATCAAATCAGTGAATGTTAGCTCACTTTTCAATGTAACTGCCCTTAGATGGAAATTAGCCAAACTCTCATCAACAGTAGAATGGGTGCTAAGACTGGTAAATTCACAGTGAATGATACACCAAATGAGAAAAAAACAAACAAAACACTGTAAAGCTGCTTGAAGCACTGTGGATAATTCTCGCAAGCATAATATTGAAAGGAGAAATCAGATCAAAGAGAGTTTATATTGTATGATGTTATACACCAATCTAATCATCTATCATCTATCTAGCCTCTATCATCTTTCCATCATCTATCTATCATCTGTATTTTGAGTGTTTAAAATTGTGATAAAACAACAAGATTCTGGTTTTCATTTAGAATGGGGTCTTGGGGAGAGTGGGGGAAAAAGAATGGGGTCTTGACTATAAAGGGGTAACAAAAGTTTTTTCCAAAACTGGTATTAGTCTAGGTCTGTAAGAACAGGAAAACATAAATTCATTCTGGAAAAAAAATGTCATAGGATAATATGTGTACCATTTGATAATAAATTTTTGTTACATATCTGTTAAAGGCAACAAAGAATTAAAAGTGACAAAGGGGACAAGAGGAGTATCTTTGGAAATCAAAGTACCATTGCTACTGAGACCTAATACTTGAGTACAACACTGAAAACAAAAGACATTATTCTAGGCATACCCCTCTCCTCCTCGGAAAGTTAAGGAAGCAACCTACAGATGGATGCCTGTTGGCTGATTTAAAATAGCACAGTTAGTCACTTATATTAATGGTACAAAAGAGATGAGAGCAAGTGTTCTAGGTATTCTTGGCCATGATGCAGCTGACCATAACATGGTATTGCCTCAGAAGTCCTCTGGCTATGTGTCCTGTGAGGTAAAGGTAATGCATACTTTCATCTCTAACCTTTGTCCATCTCCAAACACTTTGTATTTATCTAGTGGGTTACTTTTTGCAAAGACCATGTGGTCCTTGTTGACATTTTTGGGACTGATTAAGAAAGGAGTAGTCTAGATTAGGAAGTAACTGAAGATCAGGATAAACATGAAGGTAACATGTTATTTTGATCAGCCAAAAACTATTCAAAGAGTCTAAATTCCTTTTACATCCTGCATAAAGGCACTCAGTTTTCTCAACCTACTGAAGAGCAAAGTATAGGCAGCCATTTCTATGTCTCATGCTGCCTTTAGCACTATGGCTTTGTATTCCAGGGTGGGAGGTTCTGAATGTATGGATCCTGGGTTCAGAGCACATGCACCATTCAGGACTCATCTTCTTGATGGTAATGAAGTAACACTCAATCTTTTTATTTAGCTCTTTCATGTCTAAATGGTTGGCAAAGCTGATCAACATCTTACAAGGTTCCCATGTTACTGGGTTGCTTATTACCAACCTAAAAGTATTTCATGTACTATATTTGTATTATTAAGTACATCCAATCATCTTGGTGGGCTACAAGTACCTTATTTTCATAGCCTTCCTCTAACTGGGACTAATAAGATCATAGCTATATAGGCCTTATTTAAGCAACACAGTGTTTTACAGTGGGGCACTGTTCACATACACTCACAATTTACCTAAGTGGATCCACCTGGTGAGAAGCCAGCAAGAAGTAAGGTCTCATTTAAACCTAATCTATGAGGCAAGGAATACGCAAGAAGGAATTATCATCACAGCCCAGATATATTCTGAAGGAGGGCTCTTGTGATAAAACTTTCCTATTTTATGCAGACTGATATTTTAGGTTAAACATAAAGTTACTTTCACATGCTCCTCCAGGTTTTACTCAGAAATATATGCTCTTTTTGGAGCAATCCATATTAGTTATCGCTGCTCTTTTATAATAACATTTTATCTATCTAGTCACTAGGTAAAACCTATGATCACTACACATATTTAAAATGTTCTCCTACAGATAAGGTAGTGTTGAACAGAATTTATTGTCCCGTAACATGATATGTTTTTTGAGAGTGGAGACACATTAAGTTTATGAGGGCACAACCTGGACTAATATAGGCAAGTTTTCAGACTGTGATGAACCTTACAACATGAGGATAAAGCTGTAAAACAGTTCTTACTATCAATATACCTTTGTAGTAGGTAGATTTTGTGTCACCGTGATCATGTGTGAAAGTGTAGGGGTGGAGTCCAATCTATCAAATCACAGACTGATGATGCCTTTTTGTAGGTGTGGCCTTTTTATAAGAAAAACCCTGGAAACTTTGCTCTCTCTCTACCATTGAGCTCCCTCCTTGCGGGGACTTGGTGTCTGCCTCAAAGGGTGCCACATGTGGTTCCTGAACTGGAGATCTGGCACCCTGACAAGTCTTCATGGACCTTGCCTCCACATGATTCGGGACCCACCAGTCTGTGATTCTCATGCGTCTCACATCACCTTTCTCCCTTCTAGGTATGTACCTATATGAGTCTAAACAGTGTCCTGGCAAGCATTGAATCCACAGACTTCAATTGGACTAGAATAGATAGAATGCCTTCTAGATATAAAATTATAAACATAAGATTAATTCTTACTATAAGAGTATTTCTTATACATACTTGTGTGTCACTAGTTTTGCTTTTCCAGAGAACCCAGGGTAACAGTTACTAACGATCAGATAATTTCCCCTATAAATTTAATTCTTTCAAAGATAAGATATATTCATTTTTAAATGAGAGCAAGTATGTGGCTTATATTATTTTCTCCTATGAATGATGTTTGTCTTGAATTATGAGTTATTTTTAAAGAACGCTTTCTTTTTCCACGAAGGAATTTATTTCAGACAATTTTCTCATCATTACCATTAATGTCAGTGGAAAAATAACTAACTCTGATGCCAGTTGGCATCATTTCCCAATGGTATCAATTTCACAACTTTCAATTACTTACTAAGAAGTTTTGTGATGAGTTTACAAGCACATGGTTCATATAATTTCATGAATATTTGAGTTACTGGAAGAAATCCAGATGCTATTATCCATTTTTCTAATTCACATTTTTGGCATATATCTCCAAGATGCAAGACTAAATCTTCAATAGTATTTTATTGTAATTGTTATTGCTTACTCTTAAATACATACTTAGATGCTCAGTTACCTTAATTTGTTTATTCAGCTAAGCAATTTAACTACATACAAATTTGATTTTCTTCAACTTATTTACGTAGAATATGTTCATTACATATAGGTATGAAGCAACTTTGTGTATCTTGTTCTCAAATATCTTCAAGTCCACCTATATTAATTAGCAGATTAAGTAGATGAGATATTTGTATGAACAGCATTCCAGATTGGGAGAGAAGCACAAAGGATGAAGGTTGGTCAAAATAGCCACTAAACAAAATGGAGGACAATGAACATTGTCTAGAAAACATAACTGAAGATAAGCACCAAGATTCTTCAGTAATCTCTGGATCTGCTGAATAAGAATTATGAAAGGGAACCGATAGTCAGGACTATAAATTTTCAATTAATATTCAAAAATATTTCCATTGCTAATTAATGCATATTTGTTTCTTAAATAATGTTTCTAAGCATGAAATTATTGCTTCTTAATCCAAATGAATTCAAGAAGAAGCATATAGATCAAAAGGAGCCCTGGAAGGTCTGTGAATTATGCATTAGATTTATAGTTGCAAGGTTGGTGGATCAGCCTACCTATCACTCTCTGGGAAAAAATGAGGCTGTATAGACACTTGTAAAAATGTCCCAAGAAGTTTCGAGCCTGGGAGCTTAGGGCAGAAAGCCACCACATTTTTCTCCCTTTTTCTCCAGCTGCCAACCTCTCTCTTAGCTATCGTACATTTAACCATTGAACCACCAAGCTCTTACTTCTATTGGGTCAATTCCAACTCATAATGGCTCTGTAAGATCCCCTGAATATATGAATAACTCCACAGAGTCCCACAGTAAGTGATTTTTATTTGTTGTTGTTTTGCTGGTAGCCATTGAAATCATGAAGCAACCAAGTTAGCATGTGACATATATCTTTGAGATAAAAGAAAGTTATTACTTTGCCACTACAAACCGTATTTTCATTACTGTCACGCCAAGTACTGAACTACAGAACAAAACCAAGAACAGTTGGAAATGTAAGTAATATGTCTTACAAGCAAGACTTCTCTTACAGGCTAATTGTTGGTGTTATTTTCTTTTAATACTCCAAAGGGACTGTAATGAAGATCTTTAAATAGTCACACATTTAGATTGAGTCTATGATTATCCAAACTAGTACAGTTATCCCTTGGTATTCATTGTGGTTTGGCTCCAGGATGGAGACAAATATACTATTTCATATATAAAGTGGCGTAAGGCAAATGCAGTTTAACCCATATATTTTAAATAATATGTACATTGTTTCTAATGTCTACGACTAGGCAAATGCTATGTAAATAGCATTTAACATAGCTTTTTAGTCTTAATGATTTTTCTTTTAGTTATTCCAAATGCTTTTGATCTTCATTGAGTTAAATTGAAAGATTTGTAACACATAGATACAGAAAAACAATTGTTTCAATGAGTATATCAAGTTCAACTCCGTAAAACTCCTTATCAGGCTATTTAGGGTTTCAGTGGTGCCCAGTGATGATCAACACAAACAATTATTGTGCTGTTATTCTTAAGTGCCTTTTAGTATATCTTGACTCATAGCAAGCCATAGTATGGAGAAGAAATTTCCCCCCAGGGATTACTTGCCTTCATTTCTATGAAAGGAAATCAGCAGGTCCCTTTAGAAAAGCCACTGTGTACATGTGAACCCCCAATTCCTGTGTCAGCAGTTGGATGCTTATCGAACTTACTTGACACTGGATAGCAGGACACATTCCTGCTAATAATCAACTGAGATCTCATATAAGGTATCTACCCATTTGTACTATAAGGCTATAGAATAGAGGTTGTACAAGGGTCCAGCAAGGAGAGGAACAGATAAAATGATGGCTTCCTAAGCTAGTACAAATGATTTGTTCATAACACATCTCAGAGTGGTAGTCAGAATTATAGCACAATATAAATCACAATGGAAATTATGAAAAAGAAACAATAGTCTTGGAGTGAATTTATCTTCCCAGCTGAAAGAGCTCATTCTCTGGCAGGCTGTGGGCTCCTTCACATGTTAGAGTAATAATAACTCTCAGAAATTGATGCAGTAATTTACCCAGAGTCGGAATATATGGGCTTGAGAACAGAGTCTACCATTTACAAAATATGTGACAGTGAATATTGTCATTTCAACTTAATCAGATTTTCTTGGATATGGGACAGGTGCTCTTGAATTATTTCAAATTTTAAGTTTAAAATTGTGTGTTGTGATCATCATATATAATAATGTAAGCACAACAAAATTATAATATAAAACATTCCTGACATTCTAAATTGTAATTTCATGACCTATGTACCTTTGGCTCTGAAAAATGCTGATCTACTTTCTATGATTTAAGTTTTGTCTTTTCAATAGATTTAATACTCTTTTGCTTTCTCTTGATTTAGGTTTGTGTCTCTTTTACTTTGTGATTGTTGCTGGTTTTTATTTTATTAGAAAAATATTTTTCTCTCTATGAAATCCAGCATTGATATAGCTGCAGAGAGAGTAACTGGATTAATGGTTCCTTGAAGGTATGGCAGGAGAGGTTGGGAGGAAATGGGGAGAGAACAACAATGAGGACAAAAAGCAAAAAAAAAAATGTTAGAAAAGTGACTACTGTGATGATGGTACAACCCTTTCTGATGGGATTGGACTATTGACAAGTATGATATGACAATTACATGCCAATTACACTGCTAAATATTCATATAAATAAACGAAAATATGCTCCTTCAGCTCCCTTTACAGTGCTCATATCACCATGGTAGACTCCCCTATAAGAAATCATCTCTTCATTCTCATTTTGAATGTCTTCAGATTCAGATATCCATATTCCAGCAGTATCTCTGAGTAAGTTCTGTTTCCTTTGTATATACATTCAGTATTTGAAAATTCTTTGAACCTATACATAAGGTTTTCAGTACCTCCTCCTTCTAAAGTGGGGACCCGAGTCCTCCTTTGCTCTTAGTCTGAAATCTCCAATTAAACCCTGCTCACTTTGGATGACCGTGATAGCATTTAAAATATCAGTGACATAGCTTCCAGCATCACAGCAATACACAAGCCACCACGGTAAGACAGACTGGCAGAGAAGAGGTGGACAAAGCATGTAGTCATTTCTAGAAAGCTCTTCGTATTTTTCATGCAGTTGTTGTTGTGAATTCATGTTGCAATTATTATCAGTAGAGCATATTTTAAAGTTCCTGCTAATTTGTGACATAATTTCCATGAGTTGATAGACATGGGTCATTTCCAGTCTGAGATTTTAATAAGGAAAGCAGGCATGTATATTTGGGTACATGCTTTGTATGAGTAATTCATTCAAACTCCGGAGCTACTCTTTGCGAGAAGATGCGGGACTCTTATTTCAGAAAAATTAAAGGTTTGGAAGCCTTATGAAAGAGTTGTTTTCTCTCTTTTCATGTCATTATAATCCAGAATTTACTCAATGGCAATTAATTTTGACTTGTTGACATACAGTGAAGTATTTAATAAAACCTTCCTAGCTCTAGTCTTTGCAACTATCACCATGTGATTGGATGGGGCTATACAAATATGAGCTATCTGTGTTCTACTAATGAAATTGCATAGATTTTAACCATACAAATAAGTATTATAGTACATTTATAGGTAGAATCATGCAACTATGGTGTGTCTGGAACCCTAACGTGGAGATTGGACGGGTTTGCCATTCCTCTAGATTTGAAATAGACCAACTAAACGGTGAGAAGGACATTCTCATGATCATTGTAAAAACAAGAACTAAATATGGAGCTCAACTGTTGTATCAAGAATAACTACACTGGGAGCATCCTTGGCCCATAAAACTGGGCTGTCACATCAGTGATGGTGAGATTTGTCAAGAGGTAGGGGTAGAAAAAGCAGGGAATTAGCAGGATAATTGTGGTCTGCCCAGAGGATGGAATGAGAGCTGTCTTCCTTTAAGAGACTTACTGACAGAATGAGGTGCATTAATAAGCAAATGAAAGTGGGCCCCCACCTAGAGCTCATAGAAATCTATAGACACTGATCAATGATAAAGGAAACGCATTTTATTGTGAACTAGCCAAATAGATCCTAAGATCTGTGGTCTGAATAGCTTTGTATATTTTTATAGGTTGAGTAAAACAGAAATTATATCTCATCATAAAATATATTTGGAAGCCCAATGTTCATGTATTTGGGGTGGATTAGGGTGCAGATGCAGAGAATATGAGTTAATTTATGACACAGTGCCAAAAATATTATTTTACTGGGAAATCCATCATAAGGCAATCTCTGGGATAGGACTGGGTCTAATGGTGCAGGCTGGGCAGACCAGGTCTAAAGAATTACATTTTCACTAGTTTTAAGAGCTGCTTTACTGCAAAGCAATTTGGCATAAGTGAGTCAGCAAACAAATTTAGAGGTACACTGTGCATCTAGGATGGCAGACCACCAGAATTAGAGACGAGCGCTTTCATTCCAAGTCTCACGGATTGACTGGATGGCTCTAGGCATCTATAGGCAAGATTAAAAAGCTCTGTAACATGTGTCCAAGAAGGACAAAGGCAAGTAGAACTGTGAAGACTTCAACAAGAATTAATTGTTCTTGCTCATGGTTTCAGAGTTCTTTGAAGTTCTTTGAAGGAGGAGCTATTTCTGGAGATATGGCTGAGAAAATGCTATTCTAACCAAGCATTCTGTCCTGAGTTGTTTACAATCCTTAATCACAAACTAGCACTTCTGTAATAAACTTCACAATCCTGAATATTGCTTGTGAATTTTATGTGGTCATATTTTTGAAATGCATAGAGCAGTAGAGAGTAACAAGAGAGCGAGAGTTGTGGACAGAATTGGAGAACTAAAATTTCTCCACACCTCCTCTATCTCTTGGTCCTGTCAGTGTTCCTTATTTAGACTTCCTGAAAAGTGTAAAGTATTTTCTATGTCTCTAATTTAAAATTCAATAAGGAATAATGTTGACATAAGGGACCCTAAGAGTTGAATGGGTCCTTAGGAGTGACTTTGTGATCATGAAAAATATTAAAGATAGGCAGACCACAGGGCACAGGGCCTCCTTTTCCTAAGTCAGGACCAAGAGAGTGAAGGTATTTTCCATTGGGTATAAATACTGGGGCTTACAGATCTTTCAAAAGTCAGGCACATCCTACAGATAACATGAAACATAGTCAATGGTCAATATCATAAGTGGGTAGCAAAATGAATAAGTAATGAAATGAGTCATCATCTTGATTTAGAGGTAATAGACCTCAGACACTTGTGAGGCCACCCCAGCAAGAAATCTGTGATCCTTATCAGAAAGAGATGTCAGAAGGCGGCTTGCTACGTGCTGCGGTCAGTTGAGCTATAAAACCTGATTGCTCCTATGTACAGAGAATTGGCACAGTGAACAGTCAGAGGCACAAATGAGAAAACTTCTATGGTAGCTCCTTTATGACAATTCTTTTATGGGGGGGTATTGGAGGGACTGCATTCTTGAAAATATGTATTAAGTTTTTTTTTAATATCTCTTCATAGTTATGATCTTCCACCACCAGTCATGGCTTTCCAGACCTGTATTGTGAGCATGGGGGATCTAACTGCACCGAATTCTCATCCAGTCCCTCAATTTACCACAGAGTAACAATATGCATCTATTTATTTATTCATTGATCTTTCATATATCTAAGAATCATTGACCCATTTTTAACTGGGTCATTTGGTTTCTCTTAGTTTTATAAGTCTTATTTATAGATTTTAAATATATATCTCTATAATGCCTTTATCATATACTAGGTGGTAACCTCCCTCCTCCCTCCCCACCACCAAAAAAGCAGAATTGTGCTGGGTGGAGCAGAGCGTTTATAGTTAGATGCGTTTTCCTGCTGGGCAAGCATCCAGCAACTCACTCTGAGTAAGCGTCCCCAATGACGTCACATGGGAATTTTCTCTCAGGTCATGTGTGTGTGTGTGTTATGTCATACTATAAGTAGAAATACTGTATTTCACAATAATGTCTTCCTTTTCTTCATATAGACTAATGGTATTAATTGTAAACTTCATAATCCTCCTTTTCAAATCTATGAGTTAAGCAAACATTTCTTACTAGAATAGAAATAGAAGCATGATTGCTTATTGAAGTTCTGGGACAGAAGATGTTGAATAAGACACAGGTGGGTGGATAAAATGCATCTTAACATAGGTTGTTTTCCCCATGGCAGCATCAATTCTCCTATGAATATCCCTTGATTCTAATGTTTGCCAGGGTTTTTTTTGTTTGTAGGGAGAGTGAAGGATGGGAAAGAGAAATGTTTAAAAAGAATGAGTAATAATACAAAGTTTCAAAGTGGATTTTCTTATTTAACTAGCGTTGGAAAGCATTCTGCCATAAAAATGTATTTCCTACCCCAGTTAGAAATTTTTCTGAACAGTTTCTTATTTTTCCCTGAAAGGAGGCTATTGCTGGTTTCAAACTCTTGCTTCTTCTATATTAAGTATATCAGTGTAATTTCCAGACGGTACAGTGATGAACAGCACATGTGATACTTTTGAGTGACCTTTTCAAAATTAGCAAGTTCAGCATGTACTCATAGACTTTGAAATATTATTGCTGTGTAGGAAAAAAATGTCATTCAAGTCCAGAGACTGCTGTTGAAAGAAGTTTAATGTTATGTAATCTATACTTAGAGTTTTCCACAGCTCATTAAAATTTTATGTAACTGGAAAATAAATGCAATAAAGTATTTGTGCAAGCATTGCCTGGGTCAGTAATATCCTTCCTGTGGGAATCCCTCTTTTTTAATCTTCTGATTTCAGATGGGTTCATACAAATTTTTCTTGTTTTCATTTTGCCAACCTTTCTACATATTATGCTTCATGAGTGTTAATGTATCAGTGATATCAAAACAGAATGTTTGAAAACTGATTGTGATAGCGATTGTACATTTCTGCTTGATATGACTGAATTATGAACTGATATGATGTGCATTAACTCCAAATTAGTAATTAAATTTTAAAAGCCAGCAACTCAATGGTTAATGCTGAAATCAATTGAAAAGTAAGTTCATGCATTCAATATAGCTTAAATTTCGATAATATCAACTGGAAACTCATAAAAAAATCACCATCACAGGGGTGGTACTTTTGATAGGGTTCAAGGAACAATCTGCTACATTTAGTTTTGTAATTATAAATGCATTATTCAAAACAAGCCGAAATTTCCTATCTATACATTGAAACCAGTCATTCCCAATGCAATAACATATTTAAAATCACACTTCACGTACTGGGAGTGCAAGTTCATATTATTTAATGTACAGAACTATGGAATTTAGATCTATACCAGCAGAGAGAAAGAGAGAGAGAGAGAGAGAGAGAGAGAGAGAGAGAGAATCTTAACACATAAGTAATGTCTTTTGAAATACAAGTAGAATAATATGAAAACAAACAATGTCATGTATTTAGTTACACCCATTGTCAGATAGTTGACTTAACTCAGGGGGATGTCACATAAGGTCTGTAAGACTATTAAACTCTATGAGAAGAAACTATAATTTCCCTGTCACCTAGTTGACAGTTTTGAACTGTCTGCCCTGTGATTAACAGTCCAAAATCTAGACTACAGTGCTAGCAAGCCTCCTTGCTATGTAGCACAATGGAACCCAAATCTCGAATAACTGCTTACAGGGGTTAAAAATTAGATGGAAATGCACAAGCTGTTCATTTTGAAACATTAAAATATTCTTTCTTCTGTTAGTTTAAGATTATGTATATAAATAAATTATGATATGTATTATTGGACAAAATATCATATATATATATATATGTGCCAGATTGCAAACTTACCTTTTGATATTTAATTTCAGAGTTCTGGCCTGTTTAAATTAAAGTTGATTTCATTTCCCATCTTATCTTTTTCCATATGCCCTACCACTCATCACAAATCATCATCAATATTTATAATGGAATGCAAGATAACCACTGCTGCCTCTCTTTTTTCTTTATTTATGCAACAGAATCACATTAGAAAGGGCTGTGGAGCCTGTGACTAGTTTTATTTATTTATCCTTTCATTACAATGTTTTCTTCCAATGTCACTGTCACAGCAGGCAATGTCACTGCCACAGCACTTGTCCTACATAAACAGTCAGACTTGCTGTTCTCTCTTTTAATTGTAACAATGCATACACTATCTTTTATCGCCCCATTTAGCTATAAATACAATGATTATATAAATTATGTAAGCATGAATAAGAGGAAAGGAGGTCAACCAGATTTTCAGAATAGAAATACCGATTTAAAAATACCTTTAATTCTTCCTTGTCCTGTCATTGCTTCAGTAAATAAATAGATAAACTTGTCCACCTGAAACACTACAAAAACCAAAGCATTTGGTAATGATAAATGGTGGTGATAAGAGTCAAAAATAGTATTCTAAAAATATGCCAGAGGTCTTCAACAGGTAAAGAGGGAACTCCTTAGGAAACGTCTATGTGAAATTCAATCAGCAGGCATCTCCACATATCTCCACCAAATTCAAATTGTGTTTTTAACTGAAATTTCATTTGTGTTTATGTATATATACACACATAAATTTATATTTACATATATTGTGTATGTGTCTACCTCTCACTGGTCTTTCAGTTTACTGTACTGTGGTGACTTGTGTATTGCTGTGATGGTGGGAGCTATGTTAGTTTCATTTCAAATACCAGAAGGAGCACCCAAGGAGACAGGTTTTAGCAAAGCTTGTAGACTAAGAACAGACTACAGACAAGGAAAAGACTGTCCACTTTGAAGGAATCAGCCATTGAAAACCCTACTGAGCATGAAAACCTTGTCAGGTCCTGAAAACCTCATCAACAGAAGCAGGATATTGTCAGAGAGTGTCAAAACATGAATTCCTAGGTTGTAAGCCACTTGCAATATGACTGGAATATGCCTTCTCAAAGCAGAGTCAACCACAATGACAACGACGAAGTAAAACTTTTATATATAAGCAAACCTCCATACGCTTACACCACAAGTCTTAAAATAAGAACAGCTGAAAACATCAATTAATAATTGGAATATAGACTGCATAATGTATGCATTTAAGAAAATTAAAAGTTGTCAAAAGTGAAATAGAATGCTGAAGATATTGGCTCTCATTTTGTTGGCCTTTCTACGTATTGTGCTTCATTAATGTTACTGTATTAGTGATATTAAAACAGAATGTTTGGAAACTGATTATAAGAGAAATTGTACACTTCTGCTTGACATCACTGAATTATGAATTAATATGATATGTGTGTTAAATCCAAATTAGTAATGAAATCTTAAAACCCAGCAGCTCAATTATATTGGTTTTTCTGAATCAGAAAATCATGGGATTTACTCAGATGAAAACGACAGATTCAAGAGGGGTGGAGTCACATTTATAACAAAAAGGTCATTTTAAGGTCTCCTTCAAAGTGCAATACTACCTCTCTATTTGCAGGAGAGGAAATGAGTTTACACTCAAAGAAATCCAATAAATACAAATATTATTCAAATTTTGCCTCAAACACCAAAGCCAGTGATAAAGAAATCAAGCAAGTCTATAAAAATCGCCAGTCTGAAATAGATCAACATGTAATTAAGATGCATTAATATTTATTGGCAATTCAAATACAAAAAGGGGAAATGAAAAACAGGCAATAGTATTTTGAAAAGATAGTTTTGGTGATAGAAGTGAAGAAGGAGATTTCGTGACAGAATTTTGCAAGACCAATGGCTTCTTCATTGCAAATGTCTTCAATAACACACTTGGACTTGCCCAGATGTAACACACAGAAGTCACAGTGACAGCCACTGTGAGAAGAGAAAAAAGAGAATCTCACGATCAGCAGCTAAAACCAGGCAAGGGCCAAACTGTGGTACAAACTACCAATTTCTCATAAAGAAGTTCAGTTTGGAGTTCAAGAAGATTAAAATATATCTAGGAGAGCCAAATAAGACCTTGACTATCTCATCTGATTTCCAGAACATCTCAAGAATAGATTTGATGCTTTAAACACAACTAAGAGAAGATTCAATGAGTTGTTGGATGACATAAAGAATATCATATATGAGGAAAGCAAAAGGTCATTGAAAAGATTGAAAATCAAGACGTGTTTCATGTGGATGTCAGAAAAGACTGTGAGGCTTCCTCTTAAAATTAAGACTATCTGAAGTTATCTAAGTGGAAGAAATGATAAAGTCAAAAAGCTGAACAGAAATTTTCAAAGTGCAGCTGTTGAAGTTAAATTCAAATATTAGAATGAAATGTGCAAACAGTTAGGAGACCTAAACAGAAAAAGCACATGCAGCACATCTTAAAGTAAAAGAAGACAAGAAAAAAAATATCTCATGTTGCTCTGTTGAAACTTGAAATTTGTTTTAAGAACAATGCAGAAGGCAATAACAGAAGATGGAAAGAAAGCTCAGCATCACTATGTGAAAAAGCACTGATTGACAGTCCACAATTTCTTGAGGTAGCAAGAATCAATGATACATAAGGAAGAATTTACAGCTGTACTAAAACTGTTAGCCAAAGCCAGGACTCCTGAAATTGACAGTATACTAACCAAAATGTTTCAAAAAGTCAGGGAAGCACTGGAATTTTTCATACTCATTCATCCATGGCAGTCTATTAGAAAGAGTGCAGCTGGAAAAAATCCACATTTTTGTCCATGTTGACGACAGTTAACCCAAGAGAATCACCCAATCATAGAATATTATCAGTGATATCCTAGGCCAGTAAACTTTTGCTGAAGATCGTTCATCAACAGTTGCAGGAGTGCATTAACAGGGAGCTGCCAGAGGTTCAGACCAGATTTTGAGGAGGACCTGGGAGAAAGGATACCTTTATTGGCACCAGAGGGATCTTGGTTAAAGCAGAGGATACACAAAAACACTTGGCTTTGTGGGTCATAACAAGCTATGGAACTACTTGAGAAGAATTGGAATCCCAGAAAAATTCTCTGAGATCATGTGGGACCTATACATCAATGAAGAGGCCTTTGTGGTAACAGAACATAGGACAACCGCAGGGTTTAGAGTAGCCTAAGGCATGTGTAGGGTTGTATCTTCTTAGCATACTTAATCAATCTATGTGAGCACATACATGTGCCGGACACATAATCTGAGATGCATAAAAAGAGAGTGTGGGCCCAGAATTGGTGGAAGACTTATTAACAACCTGCAATATACATCCGGCCAAAATTTTCAGGCTGAAAATGAGGTGGACTTGAAGAACTTACAAATGAAGAAGAAAAAAAAAAAGAATTGCAGCCTTCTGTTTGGATTACCACTCAATGTAAACCAAACCAAATAGCCTCACAATGGGATCTCTAAGTAACATCCTGAAAAATGGAGAAAGGATAGATGCTGTCAAGGAGTTCACCTTGCTTGGATCCACCATCAATGTTCAGGGAAGCAGCAGTTAGCAGAAAAAAGGGCACATGCATTAGCTCAATCTTCTGCCTTCATGTCCATGCTGACACAACAGTGATTCTATCAAACAAGGTAGAACCACCTACACATGAACTCTTTCAAGAGCTGAAGACTAAGGTTGCTACTTTGAGGATTAAGGCCATAACTCCAGCCATGGCATTTTCAACTGCGTCATATGCTTGGGAAAGTTGGATGTCCGATAAGGAAGAACAAGGAAAAATCTATGCATTTTATGTATGGTGTTGATGAAGAATATTGAAAATGTCATGGAGTGGCAAAAGAACAAACATACCTTTTTCAGAAGAAATTCAGCCAGAATGCTCCTTCAAGGCAATAATGATGAGGTTCTTTTCACATGCTTTAGCTCTGCTATGCAGGAGAAACCAATTCCTGGAGAAAGACTTGGTAAAGCAGAAGGGCAGTGAAAGCAAGGATGTTCCTCAAGGAGATGGACTGCTGCAGTTGCTGCACCAATGGCCTCAGACATAGCAACTGTTGTGAGGAAGTTACTAGACCATGTAATGTGGAATTGTGTGTTACATTGAGTTGCTATGGGTTCCAACTAAGTGGGCAGCATCTAACAACGGCCACGGCATAGATCTCCACGCTTAAACTTTGAGCTTAGGTGGCATGACTCTGACGGGTTGAGCAGCCAACTGCAACATCAATACTTCTACGTCCCCAGTTGCCTCTTGAAACATGTAGCTTCCTACTCCCTTTAAGAGTTATTAGTCTCAGAGATCCACAGTGCAGGATTGACTCAGTCTGATAGAGTTACTGAGTCAGAATTGACTATATAGCAGTGAATTTATTTGTTTGAACAACAGAGATCTGTGACCTTTTACAGTCAACATAGAACTTCTGAGTAGTCTAACACTAGCTAGCAAATATTAACTATTGACCAGAAATCTTACTGATGATAAGGTTAATTAACACTAGTTGTATATTACATAGACTACATACTGAATTTATACAATGAAATAAGGTACAGAAAATCTTATGAAGGAAATCACAAAGAATAGAAAATGAATTTGCAGTTCTGTATTTTATAGATTTAAGTTTTTATCATCTGTTTCCAAGATGAACTTAATCTCTTCAAAATGTTTCTGTATACTACATATCATTCTTTGACTAAGCTTTTGTTCTATGCTCATAGGAAGGTCTAGGTAATAAAAAAGTTAAGAGGAGTCTATGATCATGGGAAACTTCCTGCCAGATTGTTTAATATAATTTTTTTCAGTCTTGCTTCTGAGTTATGGATCCTGGAGCAGCTTTCTCCACCAAGTTATTTTCAATGAACTAATCTGGTGTGATATCACTTAGCTCTTTGAATTCTCCAATTTCTTTATCTTTAAGTTTTCACCTATCTCCTACCACCACCATATCCAGAACCTCTTTCATGTTTTCCTTGATTGAATCTCACATAAACCTGTGAAACCATGAACAATCCTTTTGTCTGGTGAGCACAATTTCCTGGAGAACTGAACTATTCATTCAGGGATGATGAGTGGCAAAGAACTTTTTTTTTTGTTTTTTTGGGGGCAGGCATCACTGCCCTCTGGTGGTGGTAGTAGGAGGCCCAGTCTTTGTTCCTATGGAGCCACTGCTGGAATTGAACCTCCATCCCAGTGAGCCGCAGTTCCACGCACAACCACTACGCCACTGGGGCTCAGCCTGGCACAGGACATTTTAAGTAGATACTGGCAACTCTTGAGTTTACTGAAATAGCAATGGAAGTAACTAAAAAATTATAGCAGTAGAATAGTATGTCCATTTATACAATTTTGATTTGGAATAGTGTCATTAAGCTTCTTTTCATTTCTCTCCACTGTGGGTGCAAATGTTGTGATGAATTAAAATGTTTATCATATATGTACATATTTTATGGCAGTAAATGATCAAATAGACTAGTATCTGCATATATTTTATGCATGGATGACAATGCTAACTTTATCTTCTTAAAATAAATTTTAGGATGTATACCACAACTATGGCCTTTTTACAATGATCAAAAATCATCAAAGATTTTCCAATAGACTTATTGGAGACAATCTGCAAGTGCCATCTAAGGAAGTGGTGAGTGTATGAGGAGAACAGAATTAATTTATTTTAGATAAGTTATTGTGAGGCTGATTTCAATGAAGTGGAGCTAAAGGATGTCTTACATGTGCAGCAGTACAAAATGTATGCCATTCCATTATCTCTGATATCAATCAGATCGGCTCCTTATTATAATATCTCATATCCTAGTGTTTCATTATTCACTTTAATACCTGATAGAACTCACAGACCACTAAATAAATGGTTCATGTGGTTATAAAAACTAGTATCCAACTCATCCAAAGTCCAACTGGAGGAGGACCTTCTTTATGAACACTGAATCAGGGATGTTAACACACAACGAAATTCTGAATCAAGAGGTGAAATGCAGGAAAGTCAGACACGGGAACCACAGGAAGAAAGCAACTTTGTGAACGTTGATCAGCACAGACACACAGGGGAGAAATGCTTAGAAGGTAAAGGAAGGTTTCACTTGCCTAGCCACACTTAGACTTCCATCAGGTGAGCTATTTGTGTCCAGGGCCAACAGTAACTGGTGTTTGATTAGTGTTTCTCACAGATAACTCACTGCCAGTCTCCTGAGTATGGCTAATCAGGAAAGGAAGGTCACAAAGATGGATCTTTCTTTAGCATACCCTATAACCACAGGTGAAGAGGTTTAAGATCTACATCACATGACACAATAAAAGACCATGGCTAAAAAGGACACATAAAACGATTAAGTATATTGTGAGGGGGCTTAAAATTGTACGAAATAGATTAAAGGTAACAAAATATTTTCATGTACTAAATTTTAATTCATGTAGTCAATTTTTATAACAGATGTATGGACACAGAATCTATAAACAATACAATCCAATGGTTCAAATACATTAAAAAGAGTTTTGCAATCATCAAAGTTTAGAATTTTAGAATATTTAATTTGTTCTTTTATTAATTATTAGTTCCTTCTTACCCCCACAGTCGCTTGCAAAAACCAGGAAATAGTCCAACTACTATCTCTATAAATTTACCTATCCTGAACTTTATATAAAGAAAACCATACTCTCCAAAAAATAATCCAAAACAAACATCTACTATCACTACCACCACCACCACCACTGCAACAAAGCAACAATAATAAAATAAAACAGAAGGCCATTTAAAAGAAAGCAGAAAATACTAAAAATTGGAACAAATTTAGAATTGGTGAAGAAGAAAATTAACGATAAGCTGTCAAGTTTTATTTTTTTTGGGGGGGGGGGGCATCACTCCCCTCTCATGTTTGTGAGAGCTTCCCAGCCTTGCTCCTGAGAACTGCTGCTGGATTTGAACCAACAGGCCTGTGGGCTGCAGCCCCACACTCAACCACTATGCAACTGGGGCTCAGCCCAACGTGTCAAGTTTTGATCTAACTGCTTCTGCATTAATCTACTTTCCAATTCACTTTGTCAGGCAGCACATCCTGAGCAAGGGAGTCCAAGAAATGCAATTATTCTTCAAATTTACACACAAAACCCTGCAGCTAATTGTGAGGAAAGTGAATCATTCCCCCAATCTCTTCAGTCTGAAGTAGATGAGTTATGCACTATAGATGCATGAATTAATGACAATGGGAATGCAAAAACTACAAACAAAAAAGAAAAAGTAGGTGGAAATATATTCTTGATAAAAGAAACACAACTGGATGTCATGATAGAATTTTGCAAGCACAATGATTTCTCCATAGCAAATATCCTTTTCCAATAACACAAATGGAAACTATACCCATGGACTCCTACAGATGGATTGCATAGAAGTCAAACTGGTTGCATCTCTGGGAAGAGACCACAGATAAGCCAATATCAGTAACAACTCATGCAGCTCACAGTTGGCCTATACATGCATGAACTCCTCATATCAACAATAAATTTCTATGTCTTTGGATACATTTTCACTTTGTCTGTTTTGGGGGAGCTCTGGTTAGGATTTTGGATTTTGCCATTATATAAGCCCCAACGTAGCCCTGAGTTGTTCATAACCAGGGTACATTCTTGATTCCCATATAATATTAGCCCTAATCCAAGAATAGCAATTAAACTCTAATAACATGGCCTTGCTCCCTACTAGCTTTTGATATGAGATCACGGAAGATCAGGGTGGTGATGAGTGATGAAGAAAGCAGATGGTGCCCAACAATCACTTGGAATAGTGTATGGGACCATAAAGGCTTGGTTTAATCAAGGAGCCATCTAAGTGAGGCATCAACAAAGTCCACACAGAAGAAGCACACCAGCCTATGTGACCCAAAAGGTCAAATATGCTGAAAGGAAGCGGATCAGAGTTTAAATTGTGAATACCCAATTTGTAGAAGGTTATGAAGGATGGTGGTAACCCAAAATCCACCAGCAGAGTTTCTAGTCATATTAAGAATCTGTAACAGTGAGGGATTCAATCATTTTCATTAGAACAAATCTGATTATGGTATACCATGATACTTCTGACTGTTGACCTCCCTCTTGACCCAACCTGCATTTGCTATATGCACAAATATTGCTTGATTGTTTGCACCACAGAAATTTCTTCTCTTGATTTTAAAATAGAATTGATTGCCTTTTCTTTCTTATTCTTTATTTTTTTCTTACATTATTATTGCTTTCCACTTTCTGTTTCAGTTTGCTTTTGCTTTTTTTAATTGCCGATGTTAAGTCTCATGGTTTAAGGAGCACAGAAGAAGTGGATTCATATAGAGTATAATTGATGCAGTGTTTTATTAGAATGGGAGTGGGTGGGTAGAGAGACTGGGAGAGTGAGAAAAATTGGGGAATAATCAATGAATATGGAGTAGTGGGAGCATTAGAATTGATTGTGATGTATATACAACTCTTTTTGAAAGCAATCTAACTCTGGAAGTGTATAGAAATATTATATCAAGAAAACTACTAAAAAAGAATACAAATTTGACCTAAAGATGTTATGGTCGGAAGAGGAAAGTGATTGCTTAGAGGCCAGTAAGGTCGTTTTAATGGTGGTGTAACAATTTGGAGAGGGATACCAGTAATGGTTGCACCACATGAAGAATATTATCAATGGCATTGGATTAAATATGGAGAAGTCATTTAATTGTGATTTTTTGTGTATAGTTTTGCAAAGATTGAGTAAAATCACATCAACATCAATGTGTCCAATAAAGAAAAAATGTTCTAAATTGGATTGTGGTAAATGTTGTACAATTCTTCTTGATATGGACTGTTGAGTTGTACGAAATGTGGATATAGTGCCAATATACCTGCTTTACAAAAACGGAGGGAAACTCAATGTCAGCAGCTAAAACCAGGCCAGGACCCAACTGTGGAACAGACCATCAATTGCTCATACATAAGTTCAAGTTGAACCCAAAGGTATTAAAACAAGTCCATGAGCACTCAACTATGATTTTGAGCTCATCCTACCTGAATTATAGAAACACATTTGATTTTAGAAACTTACCTCCAAAACATATTTGATATGCATTCATCATTGACAGAAGACTTCATGAGTTGTAGGAGGACATGGAAAGCTATGCTCAGGAAGAAAGAAAAATGTGATTAAAAGACAGGAAAGGAAGAATATATCAAAATGGATGCCAGAAGAGATTCTAAGACTTCCTCTGAATCCAACAGTTGTCGCTGTTAGGTGCTTTCAAGTACATTCTGCCCTATCATGACCATGTGCACTAAACAGTGAACATCACCTGGTCCGATGTTATCCTTCTCACAATCATCCTTACGTTTCGTTTTTGCTACAGTTTCAATCCATCTCCTTAAAGGCTTTCCCTTTCACTGTGTCTGTTCTTTACCAAGCATGCTATCCTTTTCCAGGGATCGGCCGTATCCTGACAACAGTCTAACTCATGTAAGAGGAAGTCTTGCCATCCTTGTGTCTAATAATCAGGTTAGTTGTACTTCTTCCAAGATATATCAGATTGTCTTTTAAACATCCTATGATGCTTTCAGAATTCTTCTATGGCACCACAATTCATATGCATTTCAATTCAAATCCTACAGTAAGTAAGACAAAGGGAAGAAAGCATAAAGCTAAAGGACCGATAGGTTGTTAATAAGACTTCCTCCAAACCTGATGTCACATTTTTCAGAGAAACTAGATTAAGTGTGGTGTGAGGATACAACCCTGAAGCACATTTTTCCTGAATTTATACCATGTAGTATTCCAACGTTCTGAAACATAATTTCCTTTTCATGTGCATGTTATACATGAGCAAAGTGAGATGGTATGGAATTCCCATTTCTCAAGGCTGTCAGTAGTTATTTTATAATCCACATAATCAAATGCTGTTGAATAGTCAAGGAAACATAAGTAAAAATCTTTCTGGAACTCTCTGATTTCACCCTAAATCCATCTAACACCAGCAAATGTTTGACATTCTGGATAGTACAGAAAATGAAACCACATGCTTGGCAAAGCAAAGAAACAGTGATGAAGAGGATGACCCACCACAGGATGGTTTGACACAGTGGCCTCAGTGATGGGAGAGAAGGTAATGATTGTGAGGATAGTGCAAGAGCAGGTGGTATTGTTTCATTGCACATAGAGAGATATGAGTCACAATGGACTCTTTATCACCTAACAATAGCAACAACAAGGCACATAAAGATTGACAGAGGAGGAAGTACCAAGATGATGAAAACTTTTAAAACACCTTGAAGAATGAGCCACTGGATCGGGATCTCAGGACCATAGCCTCGAGAACACCTAGATGTTTCAGCGTAACGTAATTCATAAGGACAATGTACTGCATCCTTCTTTGATAGGTAGAAACTTCATAAGCAGTTATGTAAGGTGGAACCATTGGTCTCTGAGGAAGGAAGAGTGATAAAAATGCATAACATGGAAAACATAGTCTAATGATTTAAGAGTAGGCAAAAATCAGTCTCCAAGACTCTGGAACAAGAAACATATGTTTTGTTTTATCTTGTTTTGCTACCACTACAAACTGCTCTGAAAGAAATCTTATTAGCAGGTCTTAGGGTGGAAGAAACATATGGATTAAAATTCAAAATCATACAAAATAGACTGCTTACTGGTAGCATTTTGACTGCTGGGGTTTCTGAGACTATGTCTTTTAATCACCCTTCGTTTCTGGCAATGAATTAATAACCATCACTCCATTTTAACCACACATTAGAGACATGCTCACACTTTAAAATCATAAGGCATTTGAGGCCACAAGCAAAGCATTTACCCAAGGACAAAATTCAGAAAGATTAGAAAATAAGAGAAGAAAAGAAACAAGTCACACAAGGAGAGCATTGCATAAATGGTGGCACTTTGGTGACTGTTATCAATGATATGAAACAAAATGTGTATGGATTGTGAAAAGAAAGTTATTTTGGTCTATAAACCTTCACGTTGCTAACAGTAAAAAAGAAAACAAAACATTGGGGGATGGAAAACTAGCAACCTGCATGATGTGGATAACACAACCATGGATACTGAATGTAAAGAGAGGAAGGGCTTAATGATGAAAATAAATGTATGGATTACACCTCAACATAAAGAGTATAAAAATCTTTACAATTTGACCAAGAAACACTTCAGGACAAATGGGTGAAAATACAGTTGTTAAGGGTTTCACTTAACATGTACCTAAAATCAATGTTAATGAAAGAAGCATTCAGGAATGCAAAGGTTGTATCACATTGGGCAAATGTACCCTAGACTTTTTTAAGTGCTCCTGGGGTAAGGTGTAGGTAATATGGCAGGGAACGGACCAAATCCAGGGATAAATATGGTAGCCAACTAAAAAGGAGGGAGGAAACAAACAAACAAACAAAAAAGGGTAACAAGGGAACAGGCCACTAACCAACCCTAAAGGGCGGTATTGTTTAATTCTCCACAGAGAAAGGAGAACCAGTCTTCAACCTGGGGCTCCAAGATTTGAATTCAACATGCTAGCCTAAAGAAGAGCACCAGTAGAGAGTTCTGAGGGTCTAATCCCAATCCCAACTATGTGAACAGCCTCCCCGCCCCTCAGGAGAATTTACTTCAGAGGACAGCTCTGAAGCTGCAATTCAGCAGGAGGGATATGAATAGAGCACTTGGGAGCAAATGAAGGCAGAGGAAGGGAGGGTGGTGCACATTCTGGCCCATGAAGCCTTGAGGACGATATCCCTGCTCAGCTGCTCTGCGCAGCCAATGTACAGAGAGGACTGGATGGCTGGGCCCTTCATGAGACACAACATCCCTCACTGGTCCACACCCCACATGAGGGACAACATTGGAAAATCAGTGGGGAAATTGCACCCAATAGATCTCCACCACACTGAGGCCAAATACTAAAGGCATTCAACAGAAAGCCAAGAAAGTCCTGAGGGAATACTGAAAGTTGACTTTGTGGCCAGCGCCGGGCGCCCCATTAGACTCAAGGGGAAAACACTCCTAAAGGTCAACAAACAGATCTTAACTATTTACAGGTTTTTCTTTTTTGTCATTGTTTGTTGTTGTTGTTGTTCTGTTTTCTTTTGTTGCTTTGCTTTGCTCCATCTTGTTTGTTTGCGTATTTTTCTCTCTGCAGGTCTATATAGATAAGAAGGAGGAGAAAACACTAGGACTAAGGGTTCAAGGGGAACATGAGAAATGGCGAGGCAGGGAAAAGCATGTGATGTTAACAAACCCAAGGACAAGGGAACAGCAAGTGATCCAAGATCAGTGGTAAGGAGGCAGTAAGAGGGATGGTACAGCTTGCTCAAAGACAACGTCATGGAGAGAAGTTACTGAAACCCAGATTAAGACTGATCACAAGAGTGGGACAAGAGGAAAGCAAAAGGAAATAGAGGAAAGAACTAGGATGCAAATGACATTTGTGGAGGTCTCAATACAGGCATGTACATATGTAAATATACTTAAATATGATGATGGGGAGATAGATCTATGTGCATGTAGTTACAAGTTTAGTGTTAAGATAGAAGATGGACACTGGGTATCCCCTCAAGTACCTCCTCAATGCAAGAACACTTTGTTCTATTAAACTGACATTCTGTGATGCTCACCTTCCTAACACAATCTCTGAACAAATGGGTGCATAAGGAAATATGGTGAAGAAACCTGATGGTACCCGACTATGAAAAGATAAAGCGTCTGGGGTCTTAAAGGCTTGAAGATAGCCATCTAACTCAAAAGCAACAAGGTCCCACATGGAAGAAACATACCAGTCTGTGTGATCATAAGTAGTTGAGGGAATCAGGTATCAAGCATCAAAGAGCAAAAGATCTTATCATGAGAATGATAAGAATGAGAGGAAGCACAGAATGAGGACTCAAATCCCATCTGTAGGCAACTGGAGATTCCCTTACACAAAGGTTGTGGGAGGAGATGAGCCAGTCAGGGTGCAGGGAAGCAAAAATGAAGCATACAACTTTCCTAGTTCTTAAATGGCTCCTCCCCATTACTATCATGATCGCAATTCTACCATGCAAATCAGACAAGAACAGAGGATGTGCACTGGTACAGCTAGAAACTGGAAACATAGGTAATCCAGGACACATGGTCCATTCAGAACCCGTGGTAAGAATGACAATACTGGAAGGGGGGAGGGAAGGTGGGGTAGAAAGGGGAAACCAATTACAAGGATCTCCATATAACCCTCTCCCTGGGGCATGGGCAACAGAAAAGTGGATGAATGGAGATGCCAGATAGTGTAAGATATGACAACATTATAATAATTTATAAATTATCAATGGTTTAATGAGATGGGGAGAAGGAGAGGGAGGTGAAAAATGAGGAGCTGATACCAAGAGCTCAAGTAGAAACATAATGTTTTAAGAAAGATGATGGCAACAAATGTACAAATGTGATTCACATGATGGATTCAGATGTGAACTTTGATAAGAAATATATGAGCTCCTAATAAAATTATTTTGCTTTAAGAAGTGTTGAAAACAGAAATGTCACTTTGAAGAATAAATTCTAGTGCCCATTATGTAGTACTTTGAATGTATATTTGCTAAAGCTTTACAATTGATAAGGGAGAAATGCTGTATTTGAATTATTGTGCTGGCATTGAATTTACTTGCAAATATATCTATGAATGTGGTGAGACAAACAGGTATAAAAGTTATAAAAATGTCATATACTAAGGAAAACACCTTAAAGAAATAAATCACTTGGACCTGAGATTTCTGGACCATATGCTCAATTACATCAAGGTCAATTGGAATAATGTGGTTCACAAACACTTTTGTCTACATTCTACTCTTCTCTGTAGTGCCTTCACCAAACTCCAAACCAAAATCAAACCTGACTCATAATGACCCTACAGTACAGGAGGAAATGAGCCTTGTGAGTGTCTGTGCCTGCATCTTTTGTAATGAAATGTCTCATCTTTTTACGAAATGCCACTTGTGGTTCCCAACAGCTGACCTTGCAATTAGTAGCCCAACATGCAACCACGATATTACCAAGGCTCAGACCACGAAGCCACCTGGACTTGCAATCTATTGATCACAACTACTGATACAACTATTGATTTCTCCATGTCCAAAGTAAAGAAATTAAAGTAAAGAAAATTAAAGTATTTATAGTAAAAAGAAGATTCTAGCAAATGAAGAAAAGCATTTTTAAAATAGCAATAATTTCCTATGTTTTATATCCACAGTCAACTCAGAATTTTCCACTGTTGTCCATGAACTTGCAATTAGATATACTAAGCTTTCTAAAGGTGGGTGGGTCTGGTGAGAAATATGTTATTGATCAAAGTCCAAAAATAAACTTAGTTACACTAAATGGACAATCTTTTGTTAGGTAGCCAGTGGTTACATCCTATTTGTTAAGTCTATTACATTGAGTATATTCAAAGACTGATATTTACAGCTTAATGGTAGAAGTGTTGTAAACTAAATTTGCTTATTCTAAGTACTCTATAAGCCAAACCTGAAAGAAGAAACATAGAATTCATTTTGCACACTAGACCTGTTTTGCCTCGATAACATTTATTAATTTTTGTGCTTTTCTTTCTCTAACTTTTATGTATTCCTTATCTTTTCATTTCCCAATTAACCTTTACAACCTCTTCTCAAGATCCTGCAGAGTCTACATAAACATCTATGCATCTATTCACTGATGATATATTAGTTTCAAAAGACATTTCTTATCCCGCACCTTTGATATTCTCTTTTGCTAAAAAATAAAATAAAATAACTTCTCTCACTTCAATACTTGTAACATCTACCTATTACAAATTCTCTTAAATAACCTCAAACTTAGTTGAATGTGTGACTGCACAAATTTAGTGCCTAAGCCCTGAGATGTTGAATAAATTAGATGACCAGTCTCTTCTTACGCATTCTTCACCTTCCTATCTTTGTATTTAGCTATTGTTCTGAGATTGTTATAAAGTACTAAAGTAAAAACTTGAAACCTAGGCAAACAAGAAAAAAACTACAGATGTCACATCGCTGAAACATTAAATTAAATGGAAAATAAAAAGAAAACACTATTTATAGGAAAAATTCCCTTGATATTTTATAGTGCATTTTAGAATTTTCAAGTTTGAAAACAAGTGAACCTCATGTATAGGAAAGGATCCTCATGTATAGAGGATCTATAAAGGATTCATAGGTCCTGAATATGCGTAATTTAAAAATCTAGTGGCTAAAGTGGGGCCAGTATGTTGGTCCAGGTAGACTATTGAAATAAATTCGTAAACATACATATGGATATAGGGAGAGTTAGTATACAAGAAAAATAGAACATTGAGAAAGCATCCCTACCCCAATCCTGTCCAAGCCCACAAGTCCGATATTAGCCCATATATCTGATACCAGTTTATAAAGTCTCCTTCATATTCTCAAGGCACAAGCAACAATGCCAGGACAATCACTGGTCAATGAGTCCAGAGTCTGTGTATCCAGTGGTGGTCGAAGCATCTCAGCACTGGCAGGGCTAGCTCAGTGACTTCTCAAGCATCTCAGCACTGGCAGGAGTCTCTATGTGGCTTTTCCAGTTTCAGAGACATGGTTCCATCGGCGTAAGTCCATGTGGCTTCCCCTCTGGGTTGTCTCACAGGAAGCCTGCCTTGTGTCTTGTCAGCAGAGCAGCTCGAAGAGACTGAGCCATAAGTCTCTCACCTCCAATGGGGGGGTGGGGGTGGTGGATAGAGCCAGATTTCCCAGAATTCTCAGAAGAAAGCCATGCCCACACGGAGGTCTCATTGGCTATCTCCAGATTGACAAGTTAAACTTCACCCCTACACTCCCAGTGCTGAAATTGACAAGATATGTGCCGCCACAGCCAGTTATCATAAGGTCAGAGCTTTGAGACCACCATGCCCTCCATGAGAAGAAAGATGAGACTTTCTCCTTCAGTAAGAAGTTCAGTCTTGAAAACTCACAAGGGCACTTCTACATGTTCCTTTGAGGTTGCTAGGATTTGAGTTGGAATTGACTCAATAGCAGTGAATCAATTTCTGTTAGTACCTATCCAAGTGGAAATTTCATCAAATGAAAAGTGCCCTAAGCACAGTATCCTAGAGTAACCTAAGGTGATGTGAAACTTCAGGGAAGTTTAAACATAACACCTCTGAGATGAGAGAGGTATCTCTCTAATGTGAGCATTCTGAGTAACCTGCAAAACTAGACAAGCTCTATTCTCATAAAAGGAGCAAGGGTTTTTTTCCGTCAGCAAACTAACTCAGAAACCACAATCAACAACAAATTTAAAAATTTCCCCGTGCTGTTGGCAGTAGTAAAAACACTAATCAATGATGAGTTTGAAGCACTTAATAATTTGATACCACTGATTTCTACTTAGCTAAAAGTATGAAGGATTACCTGTGTGTGCATGACTTAAATATATGTGAAGTTCTATAGTAATCTGTGCAGAATGGTAGGCAAATAAATGGTCTAATTTAACTGAAAAATAGCTTCTTTTATATAGTTATATATCATTGTAATACATCTGCATGATTTGAATGAAAGATGATCTTGCTAAATCATATTTGAATTTTCTAAAACATTCTTGATTAGCAAAATATCTAGTTAAAGCCGTACATTTAGCTACTGAGAAAGGTGCTGCGAGGTGGCATCTGGTCAACTGGGACTCATTGTGACCCCACAGATAGCAAAACAAATCACGGCCAGCCAGGTGTTGCACCACTCTCATTATTATTGCTAAACTTTGGCCCAATGTTGCAGTCACTGTGTTACTTCATCTCCTTAAGGGTCTTCCTCTTGTTCACACATTTTCTCCCTTACTAATCACGGGGTCCCTGATAATATGTCCAATGTGCTTGTGAAGCAGTATTGCCATCATTATGTCTAAGGAGTTTTCTGGCTTTCAGTCAACAAAGTCTTTTGCACTTTTGCCAGCATATGGTACTTCCTATATGCTTAAAAAACTCCATAATTCAAATGAATACATTCTTCTCTGGTCTTTGTTCTGTGTCCAATTTTCACATTCTTAGGAGGCAATTGAAAACACTATGGCATGGGGTCAGAGACAACTTAGTCCTCAAAGTGACACCCTTGCCTTTTAATACTTTAAAGAGGTTGTATGCAACAAATCGCTTAGTGTAACGTGTCCTTTGATTCCTTGACAGATGTTTCCATAGGATAGACCTTGGATTTAAGTGAAGTGAACTTCTTGACAACTTCAATCTTTTCTATTATGATACTGTCTATTGATCCAATGATGGGGTTTTCTTTTTCACGTCACTGCCCTGGTGAGAGTAGGAAGCCCAGCTGGGCTTCTGAAAAGCTGCTGCTGGATTTGAAACATCAACCCTGTGGGCCAGAGTTCTGCACACAACCACTGTGCCACCAGGGCTCAGCATTTATTTTTATTTACATTAGCTTATTATCCATATTTTAGGCATTAGCTTTTGATTTCATTAATAAGTGCTTCAAGTTCTTTTGATTTTCACCAAGTTTCTTTCTTCTTCATTGTTAATGAGTTTTTCCTCTTTTTCATAGAGTTCATTTTCTAAGATCATTTGCTCACATGCAGAATGAATAAGCATGGTGGAAGAACAAACCCAAGAAACAGACCATCCCTAATTTTGACCCATCTGTATCACTTGTTATGTTCTCAAAACTGCCTCCGGTCTATGAACAGGTTCTCAATGAACCAAATTAAGTGTTCAGGACTTCCTTCTTCAAAATATCATTCTTAGTATGCCATAACCTGCACTGTATCAGTTCACTATATAGATTCTAGATTGACTTCATGGTCAATAAAATACATCTTTCTGGAAACTTCTCCTTTTGTCCAGGATCCATCTGATATCAACAGTGATTCTCTTCTGTCTCCATCCTTTTTAGAAGCAGGCTTGAGTTTCTGATAGTTCCTGCTTCATGTACAGCTGAAATCATTTTTCATTTGTCTTAAAAATTGGGCTTGCATGTTCTCTTAATGATATTGTTCAGTAATTACCACATGCTGGGGGGATGGGCACAAACATGAACCTCTTCCTCTTTTTAATTTTTGTCCAGGCAGCTCTCTTCTAAATTTCTTTTCTTTTTTTTTTTTTTTTAGACATCACTGCCCTGGTGGTGGGAGTAGGAGGCTCAGCCTTTGCTCCTGTGAGCGGGAATTGAACCTCCGTCCCAGTGGGTCGCAGTCCCGCGCACAACCACTATGCCACCGGGGCTCAGCCCTCTCTTCTAAATTTCTTAGCTAATGAGTGCTAATAAACTAATGAGTGCTCCAGCACTGAATCAGTTTGTTGAAATGTTTCAATATGTATTCCATCAATTCCTGGAGATTTGTATTTTGAAACCTGTCAGTACAATATGCACTTCTTCCTTCAATACTATAGATTCTGGGTCATTATTATTAAATTACTGTTATTGAAAGTCTACAAATTCTTTTTCATACAACGATTCTTTGTATTCTTTCAATTTTTTTTATGCTTACTACATTGGTTCAGAAGTTTGCCCATAGATTCTTTCAATTTAGCAATTCTTGGATTGAAAATTTTTGTGGCAGTCGTGCAATCTTATGTCAATTTCAGGATTGGGAGTGTGAGGTGATTAGCCTGTCAATCTGGAGATACACAATAAGACCTTTGTGTGGGTGTGTTTTCTCAATGTTCCATTCCTCTTGTATATAAACCTCCCCCTTGTATACATATGTGTGTTTATGAATTCATTTCTCTGGTCTATCCAGACTAAAACATTTTTCTTCAGTTCTTTTACTTTGATAAAGGTTTAATGTGTTTTTCTCTTTTATTATTCTAGTTCTACTTATGAGTATTTCCTCTTAATGCCTTACTTTGTGTTCTCTAGCTGCCACTAATTTTTTTTTTTGTTAAGCTCATCTCCTTTACTTCATAATTGCTTCCCTGTGCTTTAGCTCCTCTACTATCAAGAGCAGGTTTCAGAGTCTTTTCTGACATCTACTTTGTTTTTTATAGTTTGCCTTTCTTTTTGATGACCCTTTGCTCTCTTCATTAATGATGTTCTTGATGTCATCCTACAACTAATATGGTCTTTGATCATTAGTGCTCCATGCATAAATTTTTTTAATATCATCTCTAAATTCAGAGAGCATGTGCTCAAGTTTATACTTTGAATGTCATGAGCTTGTTTAAATTTTCTTCAGCTTCACCCTGAACGTATTTATGAACAATTGATGGTCTCTTTCACAATCAGCCTCTGGCCATGGTTTGGATGATAATGCTGTTTTCCCTTTATTCCTTCCTAATTTGATTCTTCAGTATTGCTTCTGGAAAGTTCAGATGCATAATTGCTATTTATGTTGCTTAAAAAGGGTATTTACAATGAAGACTCCGTAGGTCTTACAAAACTTTTACGTGAGCTCCGGCTTCATTTCTATCGCCATGGCCACAAACTCTAACCGTTTGCATTTCCTTTTAGTATGAAATGTTTATTTCCAATCAACATTAATGGTCAAAACATCCTGGCTGCATGCTTTTTCGATTTCAGATGGAAAAGTTGGTAGAATTTTAAAATTTTGTTATCACCGACCTTAGTAGTTTGTGCATAAATTTTGAATAATGCTTTGATTTTTTTGTAGGAGTATAAATAGTCTGTTATCTCTTACAGCATTATTTTCAAAATATATGTATCAACTCTGGTATTATAAATGTGATGCCATTGCTCCTTTGTGTGTAATTCTCAGTGTAGTAAACTGACTGCACTTCTCAACATGGCAAATGTCTGTGCATTCCAGTGTGCTGATGCCTGCGATACGGGTTTTTAGTTCATTTTTGATGACTTCTAAAATTTCTAGATACAAGCTTCACACATCCCACACTCTGATTTGAATAGATACACTGTGGAAGCTGTTTCTTCTCCTTCTCAGGCATGTCTCATAAACACGTGAAGTCTTTAACAGCTTCGTTCCATCTGCATCATGACTGTTGACTCTACATCCAGCCGGAAATTTTCTGGCCACTAGTATTCATCAGGCTTTTAAGGGTTCATCCCTCAAAAGCAAACTCACTCTTCCTTCTTCATACTCTATAATCTGTACTCAAACTTAACCACATTGTCTGACTCGCCTGGCATTGGCAGAGCTTATGGCAGAGCCACTAGTATCCTAGCAATATTCACAGCAACCTAGTACAAAACATGGACAAGTGAGTGATGGATGGTTAAAATAATCTGAGACCAAATCAGAGTAGCTTTCTGAGGTAATTTTATGGTGACAATATCTAATTCTTTCTAAGGAAAAGAAACAAGACAGGCATAGAATAAATGGAAATAAGAGGGTTTTTCAAAATGATATTCTATATGCCTCATATAGAAATTTGTGCTTAACTGTGGTGGAAAAGCTGTTCTTCTGATATGCTTTAAAAAGAACAAAATTGCCAAAATTCATACTGAAGTTTAAAGCTTTATTTGAACTATATTACGATGAATGAGCTTTATGGGTATAAAAGACATTTAAAACAAATAGTGATAGCACTATCTCTTAAACTATATCTACAAATAACTTGAAGATTATAAATCCTCTTCAAACTACCTTTTATAGACAGATGTTCTGTAATGGGTGATCTTGTTTTAGAATGGAACAAAATTATATACAGAAACGAGAAAAAATCACAGTGCATATTGGGCATAACCATTTTCTTTTTTAGTGAAAAATGTCTCATATTTGAAAAGCAGTACATAGTCATACACCAAATGATTCCTGTTTGGGCAACATCTGAACATGTATATATTTGTGGTCTTATAAAGTTTTTAGTTCAGCGATCTTTATTGGAGAACAGAATGCGGCTGAAGTAATTACATGAAATAAACATGACAGCTGCCCACACGCAATATCTATATCTCTTCTTTCTCATCTATGAAGTGGTTGCACTGACAGGCTTATAATTGGTATACAAATACTACTGGATACATGATATATATGTATATGTCTTTATTGTCATAAAAAAGGATTATGTTGCTGGCTTTTGTATGTACTGCATATCATATCTTAATGTGAACTGTCCCTAATCACAAACAAAATCGTTTGGGGTACAGCTTCCACTCCTGGAGAGCACCATCCAATCCAGCAGTGTCTTAGAAAGCATTCCTGTGAACTGCATCATGCCTCTTAAATGGAGTTAAAACCAGTGGTAATAGCAGTGACAGCAAGAGGCAAAGGAGAAGCGTGCATGTACAAGTAAAATGAAAGATTCTTGAAAGCAACATAGGAGAATCATTTAGTACTGTGGTGATGATGTGCACTTGTTTACTCTGGCTTGACTATGTCTTTGTTATTTGTACCAAGTGACTGGGTTGTTGGTTTTTAGGGGTCATAGAGTCCATTCCAACTCATAATGACACAGCACAACAGTTTCTATGGCATCCTAACAATCAGTGCTATGTGTCAGCCCAGTCACTGTATCATTCTTCAGCTGAATAGTCTTCCTCTCTTTCTGCTGAACCTTCATTTTACCAAGCTGGAGGTCCTTCTCCAGAGACCGAGCACTCCTGATAACATCTCTGAAGTAACAGTTTTGCTTTTATGAAACTTTCTGGTTGTACTCCTTCCAGTGATTAGATGGAACCATGTAAACAGAGGTGCTTGAAACTCTAACAGAGGGGATTGGTCATTTTGGACAATTCTATAGGTACAATAAAAACATCTCAGGCACATGTAAACAGAGAGTGAATTCCTTGACTATCACGTTAGTCGGTCCCCCGAGGAGTAGACTTATCTGAGGTGATGGAGACCTCCGAGGAACCTTGCCAACACTGTGAAGCACAGCAGTAGGGAAGCCCACCTTCGTGAACAGAGCAGGGGACTTCCGATCCAAAGTAGAAACCAAGGGATCTCGTGGCTGAGAATTGGAGGGACAAAAAGAGATGTGTCCACTGCTTGAGAAGAGGTGCTACTGTGGACAAAAGACAGTTTCTTTTGAAAATACTTATCCTGACATTTAACCTGTTAACTTCCCTAATAGAGCCCCATCATCATGAGTATTGTCTGTTAAGTGCTAGGTAGCCATTGCAAAGAATTTGAGAGAAGCAGACAAGTAGAGCGTATCCATGGGGTAAAAGAAGCTGAGTGGTGCGTGACTATGTGGCTCCTTTTCGTGACAAACAGACTTACACTGGTGTGCAATTGAATTTTTCTTCTCCCTACTGACACTGGAGACGGTCAGATTTGGCTCCCATGTCATTTCTTCAGCTACAGCTTGATATGTAAATATTACTGTTGTTAATTATATACCACGATGGCAACACAATGTTGAAATGGTGTGCCATCCTCATTATCTCATGGATAGTAAGCAACACAATTACATGTGAATAGAAATTGAAAGACCATTCTGTAATCTATTGGGTTAGGCAGCAGTGCTAAAGTAGAAGAGAATGGTGTGGGATCAGAAAAATGTATTCTATCCATCCCAGGCTAAATTATGAACATCAAGTTTGATATTTACTATTCTCAATGAACTCTTCATAAAAGGGAGAATACTGTACCTGCTCAAATTGCCCCTATGATGATTAAATACCAAAGTGCCAGGAATAGTTGACTTATGGATTAAATTATCTATTTGTTTTCCACAAATATGTAGGGAACTTCTATTCTGAACAGAGATTTATGTCAAGTACCACAACAGTAAGTTCAGTATATGCCTAAATTTCAAAGAATCTATGTAAGAGAAAACTCGAGGGGAAAAATAATTGTACTGAATATTGACAAGCATTATGAGAGTCTATGACAACATAAAGTGAACTTTCATGTGCAGAATTGAAATCATAAGAGGTTTTATAGAAGACATGTAAGTGCTCAGTCCAGCAATACATGGTTGGCTTTCACCATGTCCAGTCAGATAAGGTGGATGCTTATGTGCTTACTGGGAGAAGGAAATTCACATGCTTCAAAGTGTAAAAACTGTAAAAGTAGGTTTAATTTAATGTGGTGGGCCTCCAACATTACAAGAGTGGAGGACAATCAGCAGCAGCCCAGGCTGATTCCTATGAGATGGGAGACAGACATGCCTCAATTTTCTAATGTTTTTGCCACGTGGGATACCCACATTCCTTCCAGTGGTTCTTTACTGGATGTGATGATGATTCACTGAAATCATTGCACACATTCCATAGATCATACTCACAAATATATGGTTTATTGGAAATAAAGTTTTATAATTTAAGATCCGGATTAACCTGAAAGAGGGAGGCACACCCAGGGAAACAGGATAGTTGGTCATTGAACACGACATCTAAGACAGGACCTGCAGCTCTTTCTCACTTGTCTGCATGTACGTTTGCTTAAGTTCCTGCCATTGAATTCCGCTCGGCTCAGACAAATGTTACAGTGCCTTGCACGAAAAGTGCCCAGAAGACACTCAGTTTTCTGAGAAACCTCCTGACTAAAGCTATTCATTTCCATTGCTCCACAAATCAATCTACAGCCCCTGCCTCTTCTCTTTGATGGTAGTAAGGATTTTCCCTAAATCCATGACATTGCCTTTTTTTGTGTCCCATCAAAGTCAAGACCAAATTCTCAGGCATAGACTTTCAGCAAGGAGAGAGAGAAAAACAAACAAAAAAACTTCTTGAAACATTGAACTATTGAATTATAGACATATGAATTGATTGTCAATAAAACTATTGGGGGGGGTGCGGAAATCTCACCACCACAAAGTCCATGCCAACTCCTTAAGTCCCTGTAGGACAGGGTGGAATTTCCCTGTGAGTTTGGGGAACTGTAGTTCATCACCGGAGTAGAAAGCTTTGTCTTTCTCCCGAGGAGCAGCTGCATTCGAATCACTGACCTTGAAGGTCACATCTCAGCATTGCAACCACTATGCCACTATGCCCTCAGGCAGTTGAATTTTGAGAATGATAACACAAGGAGACAGAGGGGATACTTTTTCAAATGAAGGAGAGAGGAGATCTTTATAGCTTTGATAAAGGAGGATGTCTAGGAAGGTTTGGAGTACTGACAACTTACCATCAAGAGTGTAGCGAGATTGATGGATCAGGATAATAGGTGTTTTTCATTTCAGCTTTCTGCTGTAGTTAGCATCACATGGCCACTCGTGGAAGCACAATGAGCTGGCTTCTCTTGTTTTCTCTGGGTGCTGGGCAGTGACTTCATTTAACGTAGCTATCTATCTAAAAGTCTCTACCTCCCACCAAATAACCTTTCCCTGCAAGATTTTTATAACCAGGTGAGGGGAGAAAGTATAAATAATTATAAACAGGAATCTCTGGAGTATCATACTGCTGCACATAAAATAAACCCTCTGAGAAGCAGGAGGAGGGATCTCATTACAAGGAAGGGCCAGGAAGGAATATATCCTCTGGACCCAAGATCCCTGCACAGAGAATCTCCTGGATCCAGAAGACTACTATAATATCAAGGAGCAGCAACAGGATCAAAAATCAGATCATGGCACAAAGTGATGGACTTCTTAACCCATGGAGCAAGTAAAGCTGAGGGCTTTGTACATGAGACTGGCTTTTGGAGTTAGATGCCTCGAGGTACTTAATTGGGGGAGATGAGTTTGTTGACCCACAAAGCTTGCTCTGGAAGGCTTTTAGGCTGAGACTTACCAAGGTGTTAGCCTTTGGATATCACCTGGCAGCAATAAAAAAAAACATTGTAATATGTCCTGATGAATAACTCTACTTGAGCATTTCTCACTTTCCTTGGACCTGGTCAACTTCGGTAATAAACACTTTAATCATAGGGCGCGAGGGGTGTGTGTGAGCAGAATGGCAATATTGACTTTTGCTCTAGTTGGGTCACAAGCACCTATTTGCATAGTCTGAGTTGTCAAACTTGACAAAAGGTCTTTGCATTTTGTTTCCATAATTCCATCCAATAATTTTTGAGAGTTATAGGAATATGATGGAAAAAGTACCAAAAGAAAAATGCATTGCAATACCCAAAAAAACATATAAACAGTCTGGGGTTGATATAGAAGACAAACATATTAAAATAATTGTGATCCTAACACTTGGCAGGGTATTGAAAAAGAAAGAGAGATTACTTGCTATTAAAAATAATTCTGGTATGAACAATCCTATACATATTCTGTGTAATTCTTGATTATTATTTCTTTGGTATAAATTAAAGTACAATTAATATATAATTCCAGATTGTGTCTTTTCAAAGACTTCTAAAATATCTTGCAAACTATACCATTTTACATTACTATCAATAATATATGGAAGAAACGCTTGTTTTTTCTTCACCAAAAGCTAGAAACCACCAAAAAGTCCCCTAATGGCTGAATGCTAAGCAAATATACAAACAGTGGAGTAAGACTCAGTAATATAAAATGACTAAGGTATTGATACACAGATTTACATGGGTAAATTTGGATGCCATTATTCTGATACCAGAGACTTAATCCCAAACAGAGATGTAGTGTCTAATTCTACTGTTCCTGTATTCTGGAAATGTTAAAATTGAGAGAAGGGAGAAAATCAGTTATTACCAAGGATTAAGGATAATGAAGAGTGGGAGTTGTAAATGGAAATCTTTGCACAGATCTGATGGTTTTGTATCTTGCTTGCAGTTGTGGTTACAAAAGTCTACACCCTTGACAAAGTGACATAGAATCATGCTATGACATGGGTTCACACTCTGTGTGTTCTATACATGAGACTATATATTGTACCCTATTTCTATAAGCTGAAACCATGGAAGGAAAATTGGGGGAAGCTGGGTAAACTGTTCATGGGACCGCTATGTCATATTTACAAATTCTTGTGAATCCATTGTTGCTATTTACTGTTCTGAAGTTGGTTTCCACTCATAGTGACCCCATGTGGCAAAGTTGAATTCATGGGGTTCTGGATTGGGCTGACAGGCACAGGTCAGCACTCGGAAGTCACTCGCTGCTCTTCAAGACAAAGAGTTTCTGCTCTCTTAAGAAATTTATGTCCTTGGAAACTCACAGTGACAGTCTCACTCAATCCAACACAGTTGTTATGCATGGGAACCACACACTGGGAGTGAGTTTGAGTGAATCTGCAATGTGGACAGAAGCATATTTCTGTCTTCCTTGATAACAGCTGTCAATATGTTGGTAAGCAGCTTAGTATTTAACTGCTTGCACCACCAGAACCCCATTATGAACCTATATGAATTGGTGTTCAAAAATAGCATTAACAAAAGTTACTGGAGATAGAAGGAACCTTCTTTCTTGTATATTGTGAAGGACAAACAATTAGAAGATAATACATTATTACACAAGTAAACAATTGATTGAATTGCTTTGAATTAAAAGGAAAATGCATTAAAATCAAATCTATCTCAAATCTTAAAATAAGAAAAATATGGGGTTGAGCCCCGGTGGTGTAAGTAGTTGAGAGCAGGACTGTGACCCGCGTACTTTGTGGTTCACGGTTCAAATCCAGCGGCGGCTCTCAGGAGCAGCACTGGGTAGCTCCACGACTATCAGAGGTCAGTGATGACCCCCCAGAATAAGAAAAATAATAATATTAATACATATTTTCTCAGCGCTGAAACACTTTTGGTTATATTTCTGGCTCTCCTTCAGTAGCAGAGAAAGGAAATTAGACTGTATATTGCTAACATATTTTTAATATACACATTTACATTTATGCATGAAATTTCAAATTACTACTTAAATAGCTTCTACCATTTCCTGTAGCAACAACTATTCAGAAGAAAATGTGTGAAATTAATTAATATTCTCTACTTGATTTCTTGGTTCTCATATCCATTCCAATGGCTGCACAAAATTCACAGACAAAATTTATGATTAAAGGATTTATTCAGGAAATTAGCAAGCTGTAATACCCATGAGAAATGCTCAGAGTTGAGATGTTTATCAGGAAATGTTGCTAACTTCTTTCAGGTTGTGATAAGCATCCAAACAGGCATACTACAGTACTGTCAGCCTATCCTGAAGGAATTCAAATCAAACTCAGTGGGTCCGCAAACCCAGGGCCCTGAATTCAGTATCCAGAGGCACTGCACTCCAATAAAACTCAGCCCAAAGGGACTCAGCTCCACTTCCAGGGGTCAGCAAGCCCAGTTTCCACAATTAAGTACCCAAAGGAACCTCAATTCTGTCCTTCTACATAAAGCAAGAGGCTCGTTTGCTCCTTGTGTGTGCAAATCCATCACTCTATTCCATGAACTGGCTCCTTTTGGCTGCAGCTCCGTTGATGCTACAGCTGTCTTCTGAATTCAGAGGGTTTACTGTGCAGGAATCACAGGTCCAGAGGACTGGGTTCCACACCAGGCTTTTTCTGGTAATGAATCCCTTCTCTTGCCTCTCAGAGAGCCCATTTTCTATACAGCAGCATGGTACCCCAAGGAATCCTATTCACAGTTACTGATTGGTGAATCGAGTCAGCATCTCCCTACACCTTCTTACCAAATCTGTGCAAGAAAAAGTCCTTTGGTGGGAGTCAAAGACTTTGGCTAGAAGAGCCTCATCAGGGCTTCAAGCAATGCCATCAGATAAATGTATCTTCTCGATATGTGTTGGCTTGTTTTCCTTTGGATTAATTCTCAGAAAAACGTGCCTTCTGAAATATAATGAAGGGTTATTGCATGTTTGTTGCATGCTTAAGCCAGTTATTTCAGTAAAAATAGATCGTCACTTAGCAATTTTTGTGGTAAAATCCTAGTGTTAGCAATCATTGGCCTGATTTGTGTCATGCCCCTTTATTGAAACAACCACTGACCGAACACAAAGGCGAAAAGCGATCTGCCAACAGGCAGCCGTTTATCCATCCGTGGAAAGGGGTGGAGTCAAGTGCCCTCGAAATACGTGGTTTGAAGCTTCAGAGAATTTATCCCAAGGACAGCACACATAAAGTCTGAAAATGTAAGGTGAATGTTGCTACTCAGTCTCAATAAAGTTGCATTTCCCTGATGCTTGGGGTTTTCTCTACATTGAGCTGCAATCCGTAGGCCGGAGGCTACAATCCTTGCTCTTGCTTAGAAAGGGTTTCAAGCCTTCCTCACGTTTAGCAAGCAAGGTGTGTCTTCCACAAATCACAGAATGGCAATAAGCACGACTTCACCCCCGATGCTGCTCTTTTTCTTTTAATCCACTTTCGTTGATTATTTGCTCAGCAGGCAGCTTGAATAAACATGGGCTGAGCATGCACCGCGGACGCACTCCTTTTCTGATTGTAAACGAAGCAGGATGCAGGCTGTGAGGGTGAGGGTCTTCAACAAGATGTGCTGGCACAGTGGCTGCAGTGGCAGACCCAAGCAGAGCAACAACTGTGAGCGTGACTCAGGACAGTGTCTTGTTCTACTGTACATAAGATCTTTATGAGGCAGAACTGACTCAAAAGCTCTAACAACACTAACACATTGTTAAAATAATATTAAATACTGCAATTAAATCTCATATCCTTTTTATTTCCAGATGGAAATTTTAATACATCATAAAGGTAGCACTGGTACCCAAATATTTCCTCACAACATAATATTCTATAATTTAACTTAATATTATTACAGTATGTATACTGTATTAAACAAAATGATGAACATGATAGACTACATATTTCATTATTTTCTTTCCTACTCTGTGACTTCAACTACTTTGAGGATATGGACTATATCATAATCAATAGTGCATCATCCAAATCTTAATAGAAACAATTTGATTAGATTTGTCTATTTTTTGATGCCTCAGTTATGCAAAGAATGGTTACATACACTCATGCAGCATAATTGCAGCTGCTAGAATAAAAGGGCCTGCAATGATGCATGGAAAAGCATCACGGTGTTTTTATTTTTAATTCTATGTTCCCACTGACTTTCTGAATTCCTTTTCTACATCAAGGCAGATGCACAAATAAATCCTATATTGTTATAGCGGTAACAGTCCTATAAAGCATACTAAAATGCCATATATATATATATATATATATATATATATATATATATATAGCAGCGCTCCCTGGTCTAAGAATAATAATAATATAATAATGTTTTTAATAGAATGCTCAAAATAGCCCTTCATGAGGAACTGAGATGTGAGGCTATGTAATGTCTGATGAAAGATAATTCCTGATGGAGGGAACAAAATGTGGTATCCTGAGACAAAAGATGACCAAATACCACTGGAGAACAAGTAAGACATCAGCAAGGCCAAAGAGCTGTGTGGCTAAAAAAAGTGGGGGTGCCTGAGGGGGAAAAATGTAGTATAACTAGACATGGAAATGCCAAAAAGGAATTTGAATATTATTCTAAATGTTACATTTTCTTTTCTTTTTTCAGTTCTTTTCCCTACTACCCCTATTGTTTATTACCCTATTGCAAGTTTTGACAACGTAGACTTGTGGGAAAAGTACACGCCAATCAGTATTCAATCAGTATTTCTAAATCCCATCAAGTAGTTACCTTTCTAGTTTCATGTGTGTGTGTGTGTGTGTGTGTGTGTGTGTGTGTATATATATATATGCATATATATATATATGGTATCAACTTGAAACTATTAAGAGTGAAGGGGTGGAGTCTAGCCTGTCAATCAGACCACAGCGAGATGAACTCATTCAGAGACACAATAGAGATCAACACCTCGCTGACGGCCAGACAGACTGTCTCCGCTGCACATTCCTGATGACAAGCCAGATGGAGCCATGTTGATGAACTTAGAGCTCTGGAGCTGGGGGATGCCCTTGAAGACCCACATCAGCACTGAGATGCTTCCACCACCACAGAACTAACAAGACTTTCCACCCACTGACCCATGCTTTTCCTGCAGTCAGCATCAATGTATATGTTCTGTGAGTCTGAAGAGATATTTATAGACTAGTATTGAACATATGGTCCAATATTGGACTTATAGACTTTATCTGGACTGGACAGGGATGTTTCCTTAATATAAAAGTTTTCTTTATATAAAACTGTTAATTATACATATGATTGTCTATGAATTTGTTATTTATTCAGTAGTAGATATATATACTGCAACTTTATCAGAACAAAAATAATTTATCATTAAGTATAATTATGCCATTAAACTTTTAATAGATCACTCTATAGAATCCATTTTAAAACCCTCCTAGTCCTTGTGTATACGTTTTTCTTTCCATTATGAATGCTTCCTGTCTTTGTCAAGTGCATTTCTGGCATCTGTTGATGACATGGGGAACCCTGGTGATGGACTGGTTAAGTTTACTGTAGTGGACCGCTCATTGCAAGTCAGCAGTTTCAAATTACCAGCTGTGGTGAAAGAGAAAGACTGGGCCTTTTACTCCTGTGAAGAGTTATAGTCTTGGAAACTCACAGTGGCAGTTTTACTGTGTCCTATAGGGTCATTGTGAGTTAGAATTTATTTGAAGGCAGTACATGACAGTTTTCTGAGCTATTTATAGCATAATTTTTTTCCTTTTCATTCTGTTTATGTGGTGAATGACCCTGGTTGGTTTTGACACTGAAAGAAATACGCACAGTGGAGGTGGGTGGGAGTTTCGTTTGGTGGCAATTAGCCTTGGACACAAGTGGAGATGGATTCTCCTTCACCCTTGGGTGACCAGAGATCACAAGGGACATCCAAGCCCTTTTTGCAAGATCAAAAGCATATTGGTCATGTTATATCATCATGTTTGTATATTATTGAAATCTATTGACAAGTTTTGCATCTGTGTTCGTGAGTAATAACCTATCAAAGTTATTTTTTTATAATGTATCCCTGGTCTTTCTATGAGAATAGTTGCAAATATTTTCTGTCCTCTACTTTCTGGAAAGGTTTAGATGATTATTATTATTTGTTTTCTAAAACTATGTTAAATTCTCCAGAAAGAGAATAGCAAGCATGGCTTGGAATTTTCTTTGAAATATGTTAGAATATAATGAGACAAATTATAATTAAATGCTAAGCTTTACCTTTAATTTCCTACATGTCCTTGAATATGTGAGCATGTAACAGTGGGGCAACAAATGACTAATAAAATGTTGCCAACTGGCAGAGTGCAATTATTTTCTTTAAAATGTGTTTTATGGCACTGAATAGAGAACATCTCTTTTTAGAGACTGCTGCAAGAGGCAGGAGACATTATACAATAGTCCAAGTCAGTAGTGCCAATCTACTAGACGCCCAAAGTCATCAAGAAGATACACACTTAAAAGTGTTTGATTATAGGAAAAGTTTCTACCAAGTGTGAAAAATATCATTAGATGATGTCAAGGCATTTTTTTCATGCATTCCTGGCCCCTCTTACATTTGTTGCCCTTTTCTAAAACACTGGTTACACGTCTGTCTACTCACCAAGTAAAATAAAGGATACAAAATAATCTAGCGCATTCCTGAGAGTTCACTGGTAAACAGAGAGAACTCAAGGTCAACTTCCCAGGAGTTCTGAGGTTTCCTGTTCCTTGAAAGATCCAGCAATTTGATTAGTAGACTTTTGTAAAATGAGTATTGACTTTTCAATACGTTTCCTGCTTCTTAAGTGACTACTAAGCCCCTAGCACTCCGTTGTTGTACTGAGACTAAGGGCGGGTAAGGAAAGCTTAGGTCTTCCTCAGAGTACAAAATGCCTTGTTCTGTCTACTTATCAACAATACACAACCTCTAAAAATGACATAAAAATAGCTAAATTGAACACAGACCTAATCAGAGAAGCTTCCAGTTGTTATTTTAACAATCACTTCAAACTGCTGGGTTATCAGTTTTTGTAGTAACCACTGACTTCCACTGAGGAAAATATAAATCATAGATATTTCTCCATTCTTACATATGTTAGTCATATAGATGTAAGCTCTAAATAGAAGTTAAAAACATGTTCATTTGCAGATGTGACTTTGTGCTTTGCCACTGTAACACTTTAGACGCATTTCTAGCTGGGAACGGATCCCAGTCTGGAAATCAACTTCAAGGCAAACAATAAACAAGTCTATACAGTGTTTCAAAGACCAGAGAAAAATGTGTTTCTCAGCATACTTAAGTCAATGAGACTAAATGAGGGAATTTGTTGCAAAACAAAACTAAGAATGCAGAGATGAGAACTATGAATGGAGATGGAATCCCCAGGGTGTAGGAAGCATGCCGTAACCGTGAGAGGACTACAACCAATGTCATGAAATGCCATGTGTGTTGATAGCATGTGGGATGGAAAAAGGATATGCCCTGTAACCCTTTCTCCAAACCACAACCAACAGTTTGAAAAAAGGAAAGATTTTACTTTTATACTCTGGAGAACCTCTGCGTTCTAAAAATTAAGTTTTTTTTTCTTTTTATCTAATTAGTTGTATACAGAGGGCTCATCTCTGATTCCTTTTCGATATCACTTTCCCACATGTCCTATCACTGTTTCTCCACACGGTCACAAGTTTAGCCCTAGAAGTTTAACATGGCAAGTAGACTTCATGGAGTGCTGGCCTAAAACTTTTCCTCTACTTCAAGGAAAGGTGCTATGTTTGTTTCTAATCTATCACTGTGCCCTAATTTGTTCTCAGCTTCAAAGGAAAAAAAAATCAAATCAACCCATGTCATTAGTCTAATAGAGTTGTTTCAGCTTCCTTTCACGAAGGTACGATTTAATCACTGAACTTGTAACTCACTAAATGGAGCCCGAGTGGCTCAAAAGAATTGAGGCTATTTCCTAACTTCAAGCCTCATTAAGAGAAGAGTTCCCAGCAATGTATTCCCAGTTCAGTCCTAGTTTAAAACTTGTCTTATCCTGTTTGTTCCAATTAGTAAAATTTCCTAAATATCTTTCAAGTCGTGGGTAAAACAATTAAGAAAGAACATTTTATATAAGTACGGAGCTGTGAGCTGTTTATACGCTTATGGAGAAGAAGGATGGAAAAGATGAAAAGACATACAAGAGAAGGTAGAGCTGTAGAGGAGCAAGGAAATGGGAGTAATCACCATCAGCATGTGCCAGCGCATATACTTAGTCATGTATGTAACAAATATGTATTGAATTCGTACTATAGGCAGAGTCCATTCTGGGCATTTTAAGAAGCACCACTGAATAAAGCATGACCATTCTGGCCTTCACAGCACTCATATTTTCATTTAGGATATATCAAAACCAAAACAAGAAAACACAAGGGCAAAGTTGACTCTGTCTCAGGGTCTCAGAGGGAAGATGAGAGAGTAGAATTATTCCATAAGATTTCTGAGTCTGTAAATATGTTCAGAAGCAGATAATCTCATCTTTCTTCTGCAGAGTTCTTCATGAGCTTTAATCAGTGTGACCTGTGATTAACCCATTGCAACAACAAACCATTTATTTCAGGAATTGAAATATATTTTTTTAAATGCTCAAATTCAGGACATAGGCTATAAGCCATATTCTGCTACTATATTTAAGGCAAGTAGCTTAAAACTGCATTATTTCACACAATCTCTATAGAAAGTGTATTGTGGCTGAGCCCCGGTGGCGTAGTGGTTGTGCGCGGGACTGCAGCCCACTGGGTTGGAGGCTCAATTCCAGCTTCCAGGAGCAAAGGCTGGGCCTCCTACTCCCACCACCTGAGGGCAGTGATGCCTAAAAGAATAAATAAAATAAAATAATAATAATAAAAAAGAAAGTGTATTGCTCAGAGACAAACAAGTTTGTTGTGGCTGTTACCTGGAGAAGCTAGCTAACTCAGAGAGTCCTCTTTTCTTTGTCTCACTCTTTTTAGTCAAAACTCTAGATTCTGCTTAGTCCATAGAGGCATGCTGAGCCTGACCTAAGACTTAGAGAACTTTATTTTTTGTTGCTTGTTCATGATCAACTCTATTTTTTAGTTTCTTGCTCTTCATCAATGATTACATTTTCAATGGATATCCAGTTATGTATCATGCTTCCAGAGTTAGAGACTAGAATTTTAAGACCCCCACACTACTGAAAAGGACATATTCTTATCTGTCAATAATTTAAAAACCATACATGACACAATGAGGAAGCATGCTTATTGGACTACCTTGATTTACTGTACTTCATTATTTTTTTACATTGCAGATATTATTTGCCCTGGTTATCCTGAAATAAAAGGTGATAGGAAGCATTTTTACATAACTTCCTGAGGGTGTGACTCCACTGTAAACAGTATAGATTCTTAATGCATAATGATTTCAAGCAGAATGCCACCAAGACAGCCCAACCCAGTCCAGGCCTCCTCCCTGGAGTCAACTTCTTTTAACTTAAAAGTTAGTCCATTGACTCTGCTGCTCCAGGGAATGTGCTTGTCTTAGTATTCACATAGAAAATAAGTAAAATACAGGGAGGTTTCAAAAAGTTCATAGAAAGATTCCATTAATTTCTAGTTTCATTTTGTTCTACAATATTTTGAAGATTTCTGGTGAGATATATCAAATAATGCCAATTCTAGGGAGTAAAGTTGGGGGGAAGTGTAGGTATGAAAATATGTATAATGGATAGATTATACCTATGTGGTGAGTAGAGATATCCATGATTAGAAACCATTAGACTTAAGAATCAAATCCAGTCAGAGTGAGCTTTGAAGATATAAGGTAGCATGGATTGTCTCACTTATTAGTTGGCAAGGAGGTAAGTATTTCATAAGGTAACTACTGACTCTTCAGTAAATACCCAGCGGTTTTTCAGCAATTAGAGAAAAGGCATTCAAAACTCCACATTACACAAAAGGATATATACAGAGTGGGTCAATTATTTTAGATCATTCACATAGTGATGAGGAAGCATGATAACAAGCAGACCTTATATTATACTTTGTATTTTTTAGACTTAGCAGATATTGTGCCTTTTACAAATTAAAGATTTTATTGCAGCACTGCATTAAGCAACTCTATTGGCATTCTTCCATTGACATGGGCTTACTTTGTACCTCTGTCTCCTATTTTGGTAATTCTCACAGTATCATAAACATTCCATAACATTACTACACATTTACTAGATGACCCAATGCACACCACTGAGGTCCTTCCTACCCAGATTGATCCGAAAAGACAAAGAAGAAAGTCCACTTCAAGGTTTTTATGTCTATAAATTTTTAGAGGGCATGCAACCACATCTTTATCCCTTGACAACTGGTGCCAATATAGTGTAGCCCTAAATTTTATACCCAGTACAGATTAGGAAACCAACAAAACTAATGTTATCAGCTTTAATGTAGTAGTTGCTTTATTGTGGTAGTCTTAAATTGAATACAGAATGTCTCTGAGGTATAATTGTATGTATAAAACAGTCTTAATTTTGTGGTAAAATAAAAACGTATTTCTCTGGTAAAATTACAGAATTTTGCAGACAAAGTGTGCAAACCTCTCCAGAAACAGAGATTGATTATGTTGCAAAGGTAAAGCAGAGGGATGGTCATTTAGAAATAAAAAAAAGATCTACATAATGGAGGAAAATAAATAAAAGAAATAACTTGATCTAATTGTAAAAGAGAGTTGTTTGTAGGAAGTTAAATGGATAGTTTTATGAGGCTGTTGGTTTCTGGAATAAATAGCATGTAGTTGCTGGAATAAGCAATGGGTGACACTGTAAGAGTTGCTTGCCAAGAGCATCTCCCTGTTTGATAAATTATATCGGAATGTTCTACTATTAGTCACTATGTGAATTAAGCGTTGTTCTAGAAGCTTTCTTAAATTTATAGTATAGTAAAACAACAAACCCAAAAAGGCAGTATAAGGTGAAAACTTGTCAGAGAAGAAAACTCCTGTATTTTTCACTAAAACTTGTGATTAAAGAAAGGATTGGACCTTTTCATATCCAGTGGTGAACAGTTCAGGAGCCTGAAAAATCAAGGCAGTCTTACTGAAAAAAAGCTCTTGCCAGTTTCATTGTAGATTGTACATTATTAGTAATGTGAAAAAAGTACTCCATCCCTCTGCTTTCTCTTTCATTGGGATTCTCTCAAATAGAACTATCAGTTATCTTGCAACTCAAATTATGAGCATGGTGTGATCAAGATGGTCTGACTCATAGCAACCCAGTGAACAACACAATGAAACGCTGCCAAGTTCCTGTGTCATTCTCACCATTGTTCTGTTTGAGCCCAGTATTGTAGTCTGAACTACTTTTAATAAGCATAGTCTCTCCAGCACAGTACTTGTCCTAGTAGTTTTCACAAATTTTTACCTAGGTAAACATTTTTTTACCTAGGTAAAAATTCAAGTATTTCTAGTAATAGAAATTTCTTACTCAATTCTTTATAGCACACTCCCGATTTCATGTGCATAAACAAACATGCTATAAAATTTCTTAGATCTCCATCCAATTTTCACTAATTATCATTATAAGCAACCTATTAATTGCCAAATTTAGCAAGCGTATTATAGAGTTTATCTATTTTCTTATCTCACCAGTTAATGTGGGTTTTCTCTTTCTTTCTTTCTTTCTTTCTTTCTTTCTTTCTTTCTTTCTTTCTTTCTTTCTTTCTTTTTTTCTTTTTTGGTCACATACAGGAAATTCTCTGATACTCCTTTTAATTTCAGTAATCCCTGTCCCTACCTTTTCTATAGGTGTTTTTACTGATATCTATCATTCACTTTGCATAGTCTCATTCATGATTAGAATATCACTTTTGAAAAAAATGGTATAATTGCTCAGATTTTGCCTCTAATTCCAACCTCAAACAATAGTTTCTTGTTGACTGACATCGTCTTGGGCTTAAAGATCATTCAAATTCAAATTTCAATTGCTATAATCTACCCATATCTCTCTTTAAATATATATATAATATATATATATATATATATATATATATATATATATATATATACACCTTATTGGAAAAGCATGTGCCTATTTACTAAGGGAGGGAAAAGGAAGTACTTTTTTTTATTGTCATCATTTATTTTCAGTTGATCACATGATGGTATAGTTTTGCTTTTGTACTCTTAATTCTCATTGTCACTTCTTAATTTAGACTTTTATCAAGTTCACTTTAAAAGTTTGATTGTCTCCAAATTGTTCATCTATTTTTCCATTTTTTATTTCTCTTCATTAGCATCATGCACTTTCTCAAATATGGACATTATTGGTTTACTACTTTGTTTAAAATATCATCTCTTCTCCTTGAACTTTGTTGTTTCTGAGCTTGATGGTTGCTTGTTTACCTTTAAGCCTTTAAGACTCCAGACTATATCTTTTGATATCTGGGCATCATCAGCTTTCTTCACCATATTTGCTCATGCACACCTTTGTCTTCAACAATCATATTAGGAAAATGGACATGTAATGATATGATTTTTGTTCTTTGATGTCTGCTAACTGATTCCATTGACACCTCATGGTCACACAGATGAGTGTTTGTCTTCCATGTGGGCTTTGTTGCTTCTGAGATATATGGCCACTTGTTTACTTTCAAACCTTTAAGACCCCAGATGTGATATCTTTGATAGCCAGGTACCATCTGTTTTCTTCACCATTTTTGCTTGTGCACACATTTGTCTTCAGCGATTGTGTCGGGAAGTTGAGCATTAAGGAAAACCGATTTCATAGAACATGAAAGAAGCAAACCAGCCTGTGTGACCACGAGGTTTTGGAAGGATCAGGTAGCAGACATTAAAGAACTAAAAATTATATCATAATAAATGAGGGGGAATACAGACTGAGGACCCAAAATCTATCTGTAGGGCAAGCACCATCCCTTTATAGAAGGGTCATGGAGATAAGACAAGTCAGCCAGGGTACAGTGTAGCAACAATGATTCCTCCCTCCCACTATCATGATCTGAATTCTACCTTAAAAAAATTGTTCCTTAGATGAGAGGTGGCACACTGGTACAGATAAGAACTGGAAACATGGGGGATCCAGGACAGATGATTCCATGATTCCTTTAGGACCAGTGGGGTGAGTGGTGATACTTGGAGGATGGAGGGAAGGGGGAGTAAAAGGGGGAACTGATTATAGGAATCTAAAAAAAACCTCTTCCCTGGGGCATGCACAACAAGGATGTGGGCAAAGGGAGACATCAGACAGTTTTCAATATGACAAAATAGTAAAATATATAAATTATCAAGGTTTCATGAAGGAGGATGACACAGGGAGGGCATGGAAAAAGGAGGAGCTAATATCAAGGGTTTAAGTAAAAAGAAAATGTTTTGAGAATGATGATGGCAAGAAATGTATAAATAAATGTGCTTTGCATATGATGGATGGATGTATGGATTGTGATAAGAATTACATGAGTCCCCAATAAAATGATTTTTAAAAAAGAAAAAAAATAGAAAAAAAATAACTGATTGATATTTCTCAAGGGAAAAAATCTATTATCCTCCCAAACTATATTAGAAATTCCTTCTTTAGACATTTTAGAAATCTTCCTGTCTTTTCCTTTTCATTTCTTCTCCATTTTCTGGTTACACCATAGAAACACTGGGAGTCCCTGTGCTTTTTTTTTATGTTTCCTGTTCAATAGTATTTTCAGATATGTACCTTTTTTCCTTTTTATTCTCATTTCCTGGAATCATACTCCACTTGTGTGTGTTTTTTTCTTGCATCAACTGAAAATATTAGTGAATATTTTATACTGCGAGAGTATTCATTTTTGTTACAGATAGAATTGTTGCACAAACCTCTCTGTTTCATTGTGGTTATTTAGATGTTTTTCCTCTATTGAATGACAATCCTGGGACGCAAAGTTTATGCATCTTGTTTCTACGTATTGTTTATCTTTGCATCACAAGAACTTTATTAACACCCTGTGACATGCATCTGACACAATCTTGTTTGCTCAGCACCAGGAGGATTGGAAGTACTTGCTGATAAAGACCAAGGATTGCCACCTTTGATGTGAACTACAACTCAATAGCTGGAAAACCAAAGCCTCACAGCTGGACTAGTAGGCCACATAATGCTAAATAAAGGAAAGTTTAAAGTTGTCAAGGATTTTGTCTTGTCTGGATTCACAATCAACGCTCATGGAAGCAATAGTCAAGAAATCAAAAGATGTGTTACGTTAAGTAAATCTGCTCCAAATGTACTTCGAGGGTAAAAATGCAACTGACCAGTGCTGTGGCATGTTCATTCATCTCATATGCAAGAAGCATGTTAAATTTGAACATTGAATAAGGAAGACTGAAGGAGAATGGTTGCATTTGTATTGCATTAGGGTGTTGGCCTAGAATAATGAAAGTACCATGCACTGCCTAAAGAACAAACAAATCTGTCTTAGAATAAGTATAACCAGATTCTCCTTAGAGAAAAGGATGGAGAGACTTCTCAAGTACTTTGGACATATCAGAAGAAATCGGTGCCTGGATCAGGACATCTGAGTTGATAAACAAGATGGGCAGTGAAAAAGAGAAAGACACTTGACAAGGTGAATTGGCACAGAGGCTGCAAAAATGGACTTCATTGTGAGAAAACTTGAGAGAATTATTCATGGCCCGGCAGTATTTCCTTCTGCTGTACCTAAGGTCACTATGAGTCAGATCCAAGTTGCGGTCACCTATCAACAAAAATGACATCACAAAAAGATACCACCATCTGAAATATGAGAGATGAGTGCTTATGCTCAAGAATATTTGTTGCATAAAAAATACTGGCATTGAGGAAAAAACAAAATATCCACCTAAAAAAATCAAAGACTCACTACATAGTCTCTTGGGAACTTTCCAACAAGTTCAGAAAAAAAGGAAGTTAGAGGTGAAGCAAAGAGGGCCTATCTTGTAAGTTCAGAGAATATGTTAAAATATCAGAAAACGAGTACCATAGGGAAAAGTGCAATGATAAAAACAGAAAAAAAAGACAGTACAAAAAAAGAAAAAAAAAGAAAACCCTCCAAAAAAAGTGACAGCAGTTTTTTGCCAACTCACATTGACCAAAAACACACAGAACTGCCCTTGTGAGTTTCAGAGACCTTAACTCTTTGCCAGAGTAGAACATCATGTCTTTCTTCCGAGGGAAGACAGGTGCTTTCAAAGAGCTGACCTTGCAGTAGAAGCCCCTGGCTTAACCACCATTGCACCAAGGATCCTAAAAGAATAGAAGGGTATGTGTGTGTGTGTGTGTGTGTGTGTGTGTAATAAACTAATTAGATAAAATGAAAAATATTGACTCTAACCTTAAGCACACAGATTTTAGAAAGAAAAAAATAAAGTTCTGTAAGTAATACTTGAACTGTTGACTTTAATAAAAATGTCCATAGAGTAGAGAGTTGTGTGCAGTTATGACTTCTGAAAACCCTCAATGACAGAATAAAACAGCATTATAGGGTTTTCTACCCTGTGGTGTAGTGATTCTGTGTTAGGCTGCTACCCGATGTTAGCTGTTTGAAACCACCAGTAACTCTGTGAGGAAGGATAAGCTTTTTTACTCTTGTAAAGAAATGCAATCTGGAAAATGCAGTGAGCAGTTCCACCCTGTCCTCTAGGGTCACCGTGAGTCCAAATTACCTCAATGGCAGCAAGTCGTTTCTTTTTTATCATTTTATTGGGGGAATCTTTCAACCTTTGTTAAAATCCATACATCAATTGTATTCAACATATCTGTACATATATTTCATGTTCTTTTCTAGACATTTACTTTCCCTTACCACACCTGGTGAGTTTAAACTGCTGGCTTTTTAATTAGTAGTTGAATACTAGCCATTGTAACTCATCTGCTAAGTGCAATCCCTATTTCTTATTTGGATTAGATAAGGTTTAGCATAATGTACCTTATAAAGGAAAGATAAGATAATTTAACAATATTTAACTTAAATTTAAGTTGTCACATCAGTATTGTTACATAATAATACAACATCACACATGAAAATACAGCTTGAAGAATAAAATTTAAGATAGAAAAACTACATCCTCAAGAGAGAGAGTGCAGTGATTCCAAATAAAAACAGGTGAAAAGAAGAAATCAGAGCATAAGGTGTAAGAGAAGCCTCATTGATCATGAGTAAGATCAAATACTTTTACTGTAGTTTTCAGCTTGTTATTAGTTGAAGCTAGACAGATCCATGACTCATACAGATTTCAAATGTGGTATTTTAGGGCATGCCTTTCGAATGGATATTATTATGTTCTTGAACTAAGTTGGGGTAAATGTTTTATGTGTATACTTTAGGATTTGTGTTAAATTAACAAAGACAGGCCTGCTGATGCCAAGAGGAGACTTTTTTAAGGGAGGAAGCACACATGTTCCAATAGCCTCAGGGTTCTTGGAAGAGTGGATTCAAGGAGAAGAGAAACAGAGCATTTCATGAAAAATCATTGATTGGATGCAGATGTGCCGCCATCGACATACTTGCCTCTTGCCCTAGTCTGCGGCTCTCTGAGATCGAATTCCAGCAAACACTCTTTGGCCACTTTCCCCAGAATCCTTCTAACCACTCCATACCTTTTCTATTTCTTCGTTTCCTTTCAAGTGATGGAGTTTCAAAAGCATTCCTTTCATCTGTGCTTGAACTTTCCCCTACTCTAGCTAATGTTTCCTTTTTCTTCTTTTAATGTCTGGCCTTGATTGATCTATTTTGTTGATTCTACTCAAAACCAAAATACATTACATACATATATATGTGTACACGCGTACATGAACATGCATATTTACGCACATAAGTGCATTCACTCACAAAAATGCATATCTGTGTGCTTCTAAATATATACAATTGTGCAGTTTTAAACAACCATAAACAAATTACATCCAGACTAAACTCTGCGTTCCACCTCCAAAAAACATACAGAGCAAATAACACAGTACACAGATGTCAACACTACCTACCAGACCTTTTTTCATAGTTTTTTCTCTTTTTTTTTCATAGTTTTTTTAAATGAAATTTTCAATATGTATGATGGTTTTATGTTTACGCATTACCCCCATGTGCAAATTTATCTGTTTCTTTTCTCAGAACTCCAATTCTTAGTGTCAAAACTATTGTCTGAGTTTAGATCAATGGATAGATCTTTGAAAGTCAGAATGAAACGATTTATTATTTTCAATTTGAATTATACAAATATGGGTCTTCATTAACCCAGAAGAGTCCTTGTGACATGGTTGAATAAACACTTTAAGATCAAATGCAAGATTAGAAGTTCAAACCCATCCACTGATCCTAGGAGAATAATATAGGGCTCTCTGCTCCTGCTTATGAGGTTTACAGACAGTCGGAAACCCTATGTAGTGTCCCTGTGCATTAGAACAGATTCAATGGCAGTGGAATTTGGTGGTTAGACTACATGTTTTTATGATTTTAAGATGATTTTGCTTAATGTGTCTAAGTTCTCTTTAGTTTTGTTCTTATTTTAGATTTAATACCTTAATAGAAATCCACTCCTCAATAACATATACTATAGTTCCTATGTTATGCACTATTACCATGTTTATAATATCAATTATCTATTAAATATAATAAATTGTGTGTTTTGTCAAATATGTCAAGATAAAGAACATTTATTTTACTTAGTGAGATGTTCCTAACTTTCTCCAAGTGTTCTACATATACCAAGTAAATGAATATTTATTTCAACCTCTTGTAGAATATTTCTACTAACTGAAAAAGAAACAAAGAGAAATAACTTGCCGAAACTATTACAGCTAAGTGCCAAGGCAGGACTAGGTATCTTAGATCAATGCACATCCAGAGAATTTTCTAAGACATCTTAAAAGCTACCCTCTGTCTTCTTAAAGCTCATTATCAATAGTTAAAGATTTATATTGAAAAATTATATTACATTTATATATATTTTAACTTTTAATACGCTTAGTTTCATATTTACAATGAAGTTCCATGTACATTTAAAGATGAATGTTATATCTATGTTATGACTATATCATATTCCAGTGTCCATTTATTTCAATCAGAAGAACATTCAAGTCTTCCCAACATTAGTAAGTGTAAGACATGAAAAAATAATAATAATTTCTAAATTATCAAGAGTTCATGAGGGAGGAAGGGTTGGGGAGGTGAGGGGAAAAGGAGAAGCTGATGCTAAGGGCTCAAATAGAAAGAAAATGTTTTGAAAATGATGATGGCAACAAATGTACACGTGAGCTTGACACAATTGATTGATGTATGGATTGTGACGCATTGTATGAACCTCCAATAATATGGTTTAACTGCCCACCCCCCCGACCAAGTAAGACCCCACATTTTGGTAATTCACAAAGTTGACACTTCTTGGCTGCTAGGAGGTATGTGGTTTTCTCACATCTCATTGTTTGTATGGTCAATCAATTTTTACTTCATGCAAATTGTGTATGCTGCACTCTAATGAAAATGTTTTATTCTTCTAGCTGTTTTCATCATTGATTGTCTAGTATTATAAAGTATATTAAAGAAGTTTTTTCATCTTTTTCATCTTTTCTAGTTCTTATTGCTCATTTTAGATTGATTTTGCATATGTGCTTAGGCTAATTCATCACTTGTTATGTTGAGCTTATTCTAACAAGTTATGTCTCTGTAAACTCTATCCTTTTTAAAAAATGTGGACACACACATAGACACATAAAATTTGGAAAAGTATTCATTAACCCTTATACTCTTACATGTTCTATTTATTTAATTAAAATGGCTATTCAAGTTTTCTTAAGAACTATCCAAATTCAATGAAAACATATAATTATTTTTCCTTTAGATCTGTTAATGAGATGCTATTTTTAGATAGCATCTAAAATTTTTGAACTTTGAACTTAATTAATTTTGCATTTTCAGTTTTACTAATGAAAGTATTTAAAGTTCTCAACTTCTCTCTGGTGTAGCATTAAAGATAACCAATGATTTTGTTATGCAATGGTATTGTTTTAGGCATTATGGCTTCAGTTTTTCTGTTACCTTGATAGACATAGCTGAAAGTTGGCACAAAAGAAACAATGGCCTGTCCTGTAAATTGTTCGCAATTGTTTCTCACCTTGAGTTCATCATTGTCATCATGGTTTACATTACAGTGATTGACTTCATAATATTGACCAAAATATGAATTCTTGAAATAAACTCCTTGTGTCACAATATAGTATTTTCTTAGATATTAAGGTAGCTTAATTATCTTCATGCTTTTTCTCTTGATATCTTTGAATATATGATAAAAGTCAACTGAAAATCAGTTAGTTGTGGTATACTAGCTCAAAATAACCTTCAAAAGGTTATTTATGTTACAGAATCCAGTATGTAAGTTTTCACTGTTATTGAAGTGATGATAGATTTTTAAACTATTCTTAAATCATTTCATTAAGTGTACTTGTTTTGATTGTTTTAGAACCTGCACATTTTCTTTTAAGATTTTTTCATATGTCTCAACCTTGTAGTGTGTGCTTTTCAACGTGTTTTATTTTGAGTTACTAGTTTAGTGATATTTTTATGCCCTAACTCATTAATTGCTGTAATATATTCATTACTCATATTTCTTGCTTATTTGTTTAGATTACTTATTTTAGCTTATCAGTTTTATTTTCCAATAATTTTATTGCGTACTCTTATAGCTCTTATAACAATCGATACATCACTTACATCAAGCATATTTGTACACATGTTGCCACCTTCATTTCAAAATATTTTCTACTTGAGCCCTTGGTATAAGCTCTTCTTTCTCCCTCCTTTTATAAAAAATAAATCATTTTATTGGCATGTTTTGGTTATTTATAGAGCACTTTTCAAAATTTTTGAACTTTGAACTTAATTAGTTTTGCATTTTCAGTTTTACTAATGAAAGTATTTAAAGTTCTCAACTTCTCTCTGGTGTAGCATTAAAGATAACCAATTATTTTGTTATGCAATGGTATTGTTTTAGGCATTTTGGCTTCAGTTTTTCTGTTACCTTGATAGACATAGCTGAAAGATTGTTATTCAATTTTCACCCGGCAGTATTTTAAATCATTTTTTACCATTGAGGGAAGAGCTATTTTGTCTTAATTTAGTGCAATTTTTCCATGATATTTCAACTTTATAAATTTTATTGATTATTTTTAACCAAAGCAATTGTGCTAATGTCCCAAGTCAGCTAGAACCAAATCTTTCTTCTGGTGAAAAGCGCCCTGATCTAAAAGAAGTGCAAGGTTGATCAATACAATCCACATGCTTTTGTAGATTTTTATTATCCTTATCTACATTTGTCCACTTGATGAGTCTTGCACTTGCCTACTCTGTTAAAATCGTCAACTTTTTGGGGGGCGTGGGGTGGGGAGCATCACCGCCCACTGGTGGTTGTGGGAGCTACCCAGCCTTGCTCCGGGAGAACCGCCGCTGGATTTGAACCGCCAAACCCGCGGGCCACAATCCCGCACTCAACCACTTACACCACCGGGGCTCAGCCAAAATCTTCAACTTTTAATGTATTTCTGTTAATGTTTATTATTCTGGGTTCTGCTTTATAAATGTGTATTGTTTTCTGTAAATGTGTCATATTTATAAATTTGGCATCATTATTGTAAAGTATGAACTTTGTAATACAGAAAGACACCTTATTACATTTATGTCTAAATTATACTTTGGTATAAGAATTTTAGCACTTAGTTTCTTATGGCTTACATTTGCTTGACATGATCTTATTCACCTCTGGGTTTTTATTTGTTTGAGATTTTTGTTTGTTTGTTTGCTTACTATGTATTGTGAATTCACTTAAGGCTTACAAAGCAGGCTATCAGTTTTACATTCAATGTTTAATACACATTAATTTTCATTTAATACAATCCATAATTTAACCTCACCTATACAACCTCCTATGTTTCATAATTCTATTTATCTTTCTTTACTAACTCTGATCTTCAGTAAACGCTGCCCTTCTTAATTCTAAATAGTAATTATTCAAACAGCTCAGTAGTGCCATTATTCTCCTTACAGACCTATCTATAGATTATCTGAAAATTGAACTACAGAGATAAATTCAACTCTAGACCATAGGGTAAGAAAACATAATAGTCTCAGGGTTCCCACAACTGTCTATATGACAAGAAAACTTGATATTTTTTATTCTTTTGAATTTTGCTTCATTTATTTCTTGCAATATATGCAAGGCTTCTAATGTATGCTCTTTCAAAGCAGTTGACACTGGTATAGCTAGACACTGTCTGTTTCTTCCAGTCTCAAGGTGATGAGGACTAATGTTCGTGTGGTCCATTGGACAAGTTGATTTCATGAGTCTTCAATTTTCATGAGACTTCTTGCTTCTTGAATAGGAGAAACAAATGGCTTCCCCCTCACTTGCTTCTCCCAAGACTTAAGAACCTGATGGCTACTCACCAAAATAGAATGTAGAGTTTGTGAAACATGTTATTAATCTTGGTGTCGCCGAGGTCTAATGATGTATCCCCTTCAGGTGTTTGATTATGTCCAAGAAGCTTCACAAACTTTGACCCATGTGCTCCCCAAAGCCATGGACAAAGTACCAGAAAAAGATAAATACCCATATCTATATATCTGTCATTATCATATATAACAATTATTGATCCATAAACCTATCTGTATCTATTCTGCCTTACCTATATGCTGAGCACAGTTATTTACTTAAAAATCAACTCATGTTGCTATTTTTGAGTCCATCTGTGCAGCTACAAGGTCATTCCACTTATTGAAGGGCTTTTGCATTTGTAGCTACCCTTCTACTTTGCCAAGCATGAGGTCTTTTCCCAGGGATGACTTTCTCCTGATAGCAAGTCCACCTTACATGAAATGAAACCTAACCAGTCTTGTTTTGAAGGAACATTCTAGTTGTACTGATTCTAGGACATATTTGTTAATTCTTTTGGCGGTTGATAGTCTTCACCACCATCATCCTAATTTAAGTATACCGATTCTATGGATCTTCCCAAATCAGTTTTAAAATATCACACACATCTCAGGTGATTGAAAATGCCTTGTCTAGGGTCCAGCCTACTTTGGTTCTTAAAGTTAAAGAAAAATTGCTTTTCAGCACTTTAAATAACTCTTGTGAAACAGATTTACCCAATTTAGTGTGTTCTTTGACCTCTTCCCAAACATTAATTGTGGATCTAAGCGAGATGAAACCTTTGACCACTTCAATCTTCCACAATTTATCATGATGTCAGCTCTTTCTGCGGTGTTTAGGTCTTTACATTGAGTCATGATATATACTAAAAGCGTCAATCCTTGATCTGCATCAGGGCTTCAGGTCCTCCTCATTCTTAGCAAGAAAGGCTGTGTCATCTGCATATTGCAGGTTGCTAATAAACCATACTGCAAACCCGAGGCTGTCTTCTTTTTCATATAATCCAACTTATCTGACAATAGGCTCAGCATACTGATTGATTAAATATGGTGAGAGGATACAAAACTAAGGCATATCTTTTTTTTTAATTTTAAAACATTCAGTATCAACAATTTGTTCAAACTATTTCCTGTGGATTCTTTACAGGTTTGGCCTAAGAGGAATTCTGTGTTCTAGAATTCCTAGTCTTCTCAAGGCTATCTGTAGTTTACCTTAACATAATCAATAAGACATAAGTAGACATCTTTATGAAATACTCAGATTTCAATTAGGATACATCTGACATCATAAATGTGCATAAATGTCTTTTCCCAAGTCCTCTTCTAGATGTAGCTTGAATCTCTGGTAGCTCTCTGCCAATGTACTGCTGCAATTGTGGTTAAGTGATGTTCAGCAACATTTTTTATGCATGCATCAAAAGTTATATTTTTATTAATTTGTACATTCTTTAAGGTCAACTATCATTGATTTGGTACATATATAGATCATTGCCAATAAGCTATTCAGGAAGCTGTCTTCCTAATCTCTTGACATAGGGGAGTGACCATTCTTAGTGTTTCAAAAGCTTGTTGAAATATTTCATTTCATATTTCATCAATTCCTGGAACCTTAGTTTTGGATAATGCTTTCAATAATTAACAGATAAAATGATTGATCCTCACCTTGTGTTATTCAGTGACGAGAAAATTGTGCATACATTCACATGCTCTATGACAATCACCAGGAAGATATTGTAAATGTCAAAGAACCCACCAACATATAATCATCAACTATATACAAATACAATGCCACACTGTATCAAATAAAAAACCAAATCCATTCATCCAAAGTAATGAGTCAGGAAGGTTCAGATACATGACCAAAGCAGAGATCGAATACCTTTCTGAGAAACAAATGGTGTCGCCACTACCTCGCCCTGTATGTAAGACTGCACTATGGACAGGTATGTTTGTACCACATAGCAGACTTGATATCTTTTTGCATTAAAACAAGAACAGGTAAAATAAACAAAATACAAAGACAAATTAAAAAATGACTAAAAAGCAAGTAGAGAAAACAAGAAAACAATAAGGAAAAATAATTTAATGAACAAAAGAAAAAGAATAGATACAATGAGCAAAACTAGAGAGGGAAAAAAGGAGATAATATAGAAAAAATTAAGTAAAGTGACACAAAGAAAGGAATGAGTGGAAAAACGAGAAAAAGAAAGCAGAGAAAGAAATGATACAAAATAAAGGAAGAGAAAGAAGATAAAAATAAAAGAAAGGCAATAACTGTGTGGGAATGGCACTTCCTGTGTGTTGGCACCATCTCCCAGCCCAGGAGATCGTAATGGGGAGCTGGAGGGTGGGGGTTGCTGAGAGGTGGGGTTTCCCTGTCCTGATGGATGTTTCTAAAATCCTTAAAGTTGTCCTGGGTAATGACAGTTAATGCGTCTTAGTTTGAACAAGTTCAGAGGGTGACTGGAGTCAGCATGCTTGCTACTGCAAGACCTTCTTTAGGGAGTGGAAGGAAGCTGGGGGAGGGGGCCAAAGTTAACTGACTATAGAACTCTGTTGTGCAGAGTTGACCAGGGATCAGGCACTGGATAATCTGTTCATCTGATAAGAGGGAATTTATGTGCGTCCAGAGGCAGGTTGATGCACTCAGCTTCGGGGGCACCAGTACACATGTTTTACTGTAAGAAGTGCAGGCAGGAGTTGCTCAGGGACAGGTATTTTTGCAGCTGCCAGGTAAGGGAAATTAGGGGTGAGCTACATCACTGATCATCAGGAGGTATGAGGGGGGAAAAGAGTGCTTCACCTTCTTGTCCCCAGTCATCAGTGTACCAGGACACTCTCAACTGAATACTCTGCAAATTTTCACCATTGCTGAGCCTTCGAAGGGTAGCCAAAACAATCACCCATCAGTCTCCTCTCATTTTGTTTGTTCAACTTCTTATCCAAGTCGATACCTCATAAACTTCTCTACACTTTCCTTTGAAGCTCAGAGTTTCAGGATCATCATCCTTATCTGTTTAATTTGGTCTCATAGGTTTTTCTTGTGGAAGGTCATAGTATGTGTCTACCTAGGCCGCCTTCCTGGAAGTCTCTCAACTCTGTTTTAAATGGACTGCTTACCTAGAACACGGTGCTGTTCTCAGATGCCATGGATTGAGTTGAAATGCCCAGACACCCGATGCACAGCAAAAGAAAACAACGCCCAGTTCTGTTCCATCCTTACACTTGCTCTTCTGTTTGAACCTCTGCTCCAGCCATTGTGACAATCCCCATAAATGTATCATTCATGTTGCCTTTCTGCTTAAATGAACCACAATAATTAATCTACACAGCTAGCTCTAACATCACGAAGGAACATATGATAAAATTAATTTTAAAATAAATTATAGTACTGGTATAGACTGATATCAAGTTTGTGTAACTTTAATAGTGTTGTCAACTTAAATCAAAATGCCCAGCATTTCCTCTAAAACTATACTGATTAGTAGCAAAAAATATGCATTTTGTGTGCCATTTATTCTTAACTAGAAAAAAAGACAATATAAATTCTGAATTAACTTTAGTAGTAATAAAGGGATTAATTTTCAGTAATTTATATTATTCGCTAGATGCAAGCTTTGATAAAGAACAAAGAGTTTGTCTTAAAAGAAAGCAAACAAACAAAATCATGCAAAAGAAGAAAGTAATTGGAAGATGCAATTTTGAAAAGCTACAGTTATTCTGATATAGCTTGTTCTGAATACAAAAAATATTGAAAGGGTGGCCTATTCTCTCAGAGGACTTGTGAGGAAAGGGCTTCAAAGGAATATAAAATTGCATTCGATGGCCATGGATAAAGCGATGCTTCTTTGAAATAAATTCTAAAATAATGGGAAAGAGGTCCATTGGTAACATGAATAGTAAAAAGAAAGGTAAAATGGGGGGAAATTAATATTCTCTAAAAGAAAATACTATTGTCTAAACATAAATAAGTAATAATATATTCAAATAAAAAACTTGAAGAGTTGTCAGAGTAAGGCAGGGAAATATGCATATACAAACAAAAAATGTAAAGGAAGAAGGTAAAAGCATCTGAGTAAAAAAAACTATGAGGAACACATAGACAATAATATCCAGTATACATATAATTTGATATGGAGGAGGGAAAAAAACTAACCGATAACAAAAAAAATTTAATATTTTAGTACCAGAAAATATTTCAATAGAAGAGGATGTGAATATACCTGTGTCCAGGGTCTACGTGATGCTTGAGAAAAAATGATTTAGAATGGCCAACTTCAAGGTAAAGTCTAGTAAATTATTGGAAGTGAAAAATAAAAATAAAAATAAATAAGAGTGGTTCCATGCAATGAAATTGTTTTGCAGTACATTGTATTGAATTGCACTTCTGAAATGCAATATATTTATATCTATATATATATATATATGTGTGTGTGTAACTTTAGCTAAAGTTTATGAAGAAGCCCATTTTAGCTTCTGCCACACACACATTGTAACAATATATCAAACTTGCTTGCTTAAATCACAGAGAATTTGAAACTTTTGTTAAGATCAAGAATTGCAGCCTTCAGTATGGATTACAAATCAATGTAAACCAAATAAAAATTCTTATATCTGGACAAATAGGCAACATAATGATTAAAGGAGAAAAGATTGAAGTTGTCAAAGATTTCACCTTGTTTGGATCTGCAATGAATGCTCATGAAAGAGCAGTCAAAAGATGAAACAACATAAGAACTTCTTAAAGTACTGAAAAGCAAAAATGGCCTCAGAGGACTACAAAGGGCTTGACCAGACCCATGGCATTTTTAGTGGTCTCATATCCATTTAAAACTGGTCATTCGTTAAGGAAGACCAGAGAAGAATCGATGCATTTGGATTGTGTACTAGTGAGGACTACTGAAAATACCAGACTGAAAGAAAAATAAGAAAATATTATGGACTGCCAAAAGATCAAACTATATTGTTTTGGGAGACATACAGCCAGAATATGATTTGGAAACAAGGATAGAGAGACTTTGTGTCACACATTTTGGACATATCACCATGAGTGACAAGTTCTTGGCAAAGGGCATCATATTAATGAAGCAGAAATGGCAGTGACAAAGAGGAAGGTCCCCAACAAGAGGATTGGCACAATGACACTCAACTGAAATAACAAGGAATCAAAAGGACAAAATAATAATCATCTATAAATTATCAAGGGTTCATGAGGGAGGGGGATTGGGGAGAGGAGAGAAAAATGAGCTGATACTGAGAGCTTAAGTAGAAAGCAAATGTTTTGAGGATGATTAAGGCAACAGATGTACAAATGTGCTTGATATAAATGGATGGATGGATGGATTGTGATATGAGTTTCATGAGTTTCATGGGTCATGAATAAAATGATTTAAAAAAATAAAAGAATTACAGGGCTGAGCCCCAGTGGCATAGTGGTTTTGCACGGGACTGCAGCCCACTGGGATAGAGGTTCAATTCCAGCAGTGGGGCTGGGCCTCCTACTTCCACCACCAGAGAGCAGTGATGCCCCCCAAAAAGCAAACAAACAAAAAGAATTACAGTCTAAAAGCAACGAAGTGCTGTCTTGTTGTGATGACCTGGAATCATCTTATGGCAGTGAATGTGTTTGTTTACACTCATCCTTTTTGCAGCCATTTTTAAATTTTTATTGCCGCTATCTATACATGCATCTTAAATGATAAATATATTATCCTATCAAAAAGATCCTTATACTTCACAATAAAAAAAAATCTAAACTCATTTCCACCAAGTCAAATACTTACATCCAAATACTTAAAAAGTACCTGGAAAATATTTTTTATGAAGGGGTGCTCTCCAGTAAAATGGGGAAGAAAAACAAACTCTGCCCAGCAATGCTTTTATAGCTTTTTATAGTTTTTCCTGCTGGGCAAGCTTCAAGTAATACCCTCTGAGTTAGTGCATACAGTGACACCTCCTGGGAAAGTTCTCTCTGAACACAGTGATTTTCTTTTTCATAAAAGTAGTTTTGCTCCACCTTCATTTTTTGTGATTGTCAATTTAAGGGGACAGAATGCAGATGTGATCTTAGATCTCCTGCTCAGGAAAATACCACAGAAAGTTTTGTGATGTTGAACACAGCTCACAAAAACAGCACTAAAGGAAAAACTCAAGTGTACAAGTGGCTGTCCCATTTCTGTCAAAGTGAATTTCACTTGATGACAAACCTCATTCTGGAGGCCCATCAGCTTCTCAAATGGAAGAAAATGTGTGCATTTGTGCTTGAAGACCAACAGTGGCTCACTGGAGAAATGGAGAAGTTATTTGGACTGTATTGGAGATTGGTTCAGTGAAATTTAATGTAAGATTTGGAAATGAGAAGGGTCACTGCAAAATTTGTGCCTCAGGTTCTGACTGGCCAGCAAAAACAGAGCAGCTAGGGGAAACATACCTTGCTTTAAAAGAACAGCTTCAAAGTGAGACAGAATTTTCCCCAAGGTCATTAGTGGTGAGGAGACATGATACTATACTTACTACCTTGAAAGCAAACTTCTATCAAGCCAGTCAAGGTACCATCTTGACCTTGACCCAAAAAGCTTGTCAAGTTAAATTAACAATCAAGATGAGGCTCATTTGTTTTTTTGATGAGAGGGACATAGTACATTTGGAGCTCATTACTCTGGGTCAGATGGTAATCAAAGTTTCTATTTAGACATTCTGAAAAAGTTGCATAACTGTGTGTGACAAAAGAGACCTGATCTATGGCTGTTGGGGGACTGACTTTGCCACCATGACAATGCACCAGCTCATGCAGCTATCTCAATGAGCGATTTCTTTGGCAAAAACAGCGGGCCTCCCTTGCCTCAAACTCTTAACTCACCTGACCTGGCTCCATATGACTTCTTTTTGCTTCTGTGCATGCAGAGAGACATGAATGGACAGCAATTTGATGAAATAGCAGAGATGAAGAAGAAAACTAGGTGCTGTGTGTCATCCAGACAGATGAGATTGAAAAATATTTCCAAAAATGGAATCAGATCTGACAATTTTATTATGTGTAATGGAGTATATTGAAGATAATAAGATTGCTTTCAACAAAATATTATATGCATAGCTTTGAAAAATTCAACTTTAAACTTTTAATATAAACATAACTCCTAATTTCATTAATCTAGCTTATGTTTTCATAGCATACTAGTAATAGAAGAACTATTATGAAGTGCATGCAAATTTGAATCCAAACTTAAAGAGCTAAATTGTAAAGAACAAATTTGAACTGCACGATGTTAGCAAGGACATATTTATGTGCGATTAATCTTTAGATGCAATTTAGTCAAAACAATGCATATAGTCAAGCATATGTTGAAACCTTAAATTTCTGTTGTTCTAAGAATGTTAAAGGGGAAACTGAATTTTCAAAATGCAAGACCTTTTTGAAAATGTACATAACAATTATTTTATAAATATCATCAGATGACTTTTATGTGTTACAGGAACCTTGATGGTGCAGTAGAGTGTGTTGGCTCTGATCTGAGAGGTCAGCAGTTGGACACCATTCACCGCTCTGTGAAAGACCTGACTTTCTACTCCCAGACCTGGAAACTCACAGGGGCAGTTTGGGTCGCTATGAAGAGGCATCAGTGGATGGTAGTAAGATTTTATTTTTTAATGTTACCGTTTGACAGTGTTGTAATTCCTTCTAATAAATTATTTATTTTATATAAAGTCTGTATTACATTTTATTAGGGACATAGTTAATCTATGTCAAATATCATAGAAGAGATAGCTGCATATAGTTTATGTAGCAGGAAGCTTAAGAGAGAGCATATTCAAAAATAATTCTGTTGATTAAACTATCTAAAGAGGGACTAGACTCAAGATCAGGATTGATTAGAGTGGACTACTGAAGAGCTCTCGCTTCTTCATATTATTAGAACTAATGGTTCCTTCTACACAGTATGTAACTGATATGTGTACTGAGAAGACATCAGGGGGTGTGGTGGGTGTGAGGTACATTCACAGCCTCCTGAAGAGAATACTTATTTTGGCTAAAAATCATCTGCTAACTTATATAGCAGGAAGAATGTGCTGCTATAATACATTAGTTTCCTAATGATACTTTCTAGGTGACGGTGGTAAAAAACAAAAACAAAAACAAAAAAAAAAAACTTCAAGTACAAATTTGTTAGCATTTAACTTGACCTTCTCACCAAAGTGATATATAAAAATAAATTTTTGATTTAGTGGACACTTGAATTAGTCCTGACTCTTAGTAACCCTATGTATGACAGAACAAAGCACTGACCGGCCCTGAGGCATTTTTATAATTGTCGTTGTGCTTGAGTCTATTGCTGCAGCTATGGTGGCTGTTCATCTTAAGAGGGTTCCTTTTTTTTTTTCTTCTGCACCTCTGCTTTACTACACAGGCTATCTTTTTACCAGGTATTGGTCTCTACTGACAATATGATCAAGGTCATGAGACTAAGTCTCACCATCCTTCCATCGAAGGAGTATTATGGCTACACTTTTTCACAAGAGAATTCTGTTTTTTTTTATTTTATTTTAGCAGTTCACAATACTTTCAATATTCTTCACCAGAACTATTTTCCAAGTGCATTGATTCTTCTTTTATTTCCATTGACCAATGTCCAATTTTCTCACATACATAAGGCTGTTGAAATCCCTTGGCTTGGGTCAGGCTCATTGTAGTTTTCAGAGGAACAGCCTTGCTTATCAATACTTTAAAAGGGGTCTTGTGCAGAACATTTACCCAAGGCAATGCATTCTTTGCCCTCCTGATTGCTGCTACCATGAAGAGCTCTCACTTCCTCATATTATTAGAATTAGCGGTTTCATCTACTCATTAGGCAACTCATATATGTACTGAGAAGACATCAGACGGTGTGGCAGGTGTGAGGCAAGGTGTCTTGTGAATGCAAGATTGTATCCTTGACAACTTCACCTTTTCTCCATTTATCATGCTGCTTTTCTTGACCCATATGTAGGATTTTTATTTTCTTTATATTAACCTCTTATCTATACTGAAAGTTGCACTCTTTGATTTTCACCAGTAAGTACTTTCAGTTCACTCACTATGAACAATCAAGGTTGTTAATTGAGCCTCTATGCATCCCTGGTGCTCAGTATACAGACTAAAAATATGGTGAAAGGATACAACCCTGATATACAACCCTTTTTTTTTTCCTTTAACCCACACATAGCTACCTGCTTATTTATCTACCTGTTCCCCAAAGTAAAATGAGACTGTCTGAAATTCCCATTCTTCTCAAGGCTATCCATGACTTTTTATGATCCTTGGATACTCAAAAAATACAAGTAAGTATTATCTGCATTCAGCTAAGATCCATCTGATATCAGCAAGGATAAATACATATCAGTATAATAACAATCTAATGGAGGCAAGGTATTTCTTAATAAAATTACTGAAACATGGCAAGGGTTCTAAAACGACATTAATAAATTTGCTCAGATGAAGGGATCACAGTAGTGCTTTAAAAATCAAAATGTACTATGGAAACTAATCATAACAAGCATTATTCTCTTAGTAGTTCATATACTTTAGGGTTTGGGGTAATATTGGTAACGGATGGCAAGTACTTTTCTTCAAAATATTACTTGAAAGTTCACATTCTTGAGCTCATCTTTCTCAGAAGTCAGACAAAACACTTAAGTAAGGAAAGATAGCAAGAGTTTTTTTCAGGTAAAAATGACATAACATGAAGGAAACAATCGTGTGGCTGGACATGCTGCTTGGTAAAATACAGGGGTGGTGAAAAAAGGCAAACCCTCAGTGTAAAGGACTGAGAAACTGATAGCATGCATATTGAGATACAGGGACAATTGTGAAGATGGTAAAGGATCAGGTCAAAATTCATTATAGTTTACACAGGGACACTTGATTATGGACTGGCTGCATGACACTTCACTGAAAAACCAACAAGGAAATACAATTCCAAACTCATTGGCATCGAGTTCAAGTGGACTTCTAGAGACCCCAGAGGAAAGAGAGCGTTGACTCTTGGACTTTCCTAAATTGTAACTGTCTGCAGGAATAGAAAGTTCCATCATTCTCACAGGGTGGCTGGTAATTTGAATGAGAGGATCACAGCCAACACCTAACCACTGTACCATCAGGATTCCCTAACGTGGAAACATTGTTGTCAGGCTGACTTCCAAAAGCAAAGTTGAGAACAGTAGAAATCTACATCAAATCTCTAGAAGTATCATGGATTTTAAGTGAATTATCTAGAGATAGAGTCATACAATTCTATTTATCATACCAGTATGGCTCATCCTCCTTACAATTTTGTTTGCATTTCATCCTGTGATTGTAGTCATGTATCAACCCATTTCATTGAGGATCTTAAAAATAAATTTGGGAGAGGGTGATTTTCTAGTAATATTTTTTTTCCTTTGTGGCACAATATCTAGCCATTCTTACATTCTGATTATACTTCTTCCAACACATTTTGTTTCCATTCTTCCACAGTCCATGTTATATTTGATATTCTTCATCAGCACCATAAATCAAAGGCATCAATATGTTCACATCTTTCCTTATTTATTGCCCACTTTTCACATACCTAAAGCAATTAAAAATATCCTGGGATTGAATAAGGTGCAACTTTGTCTTCAAAGTGACATCTATCCATTGAAATCTCTTATAGCAAATATGTCCCATGTAGTGTGTAACTTGATTACCTGACATCTGCTTTGATGGATGATAACTGGGGCTCCAACTTCTATCTTTCCCTCATGAAATCTGATAGGAGTTATTGGTCGAGATTTTAGGATTTATTTAATTTTCTATGCAATGACATAATCCATGCTAAATTCAGTATCTTCTTCAAATTTATCTTTTATTATTTTTCATTAAACACTTTTATTGGGAGCTCTTCCATCTCTTATCACAATTCACATAGCCATCCATTGTGTCAAACAGATTTGTACATATTCCCATCATCCTTTTCTTTTCTTTCATTAAAAGATCATTTTATTGGATACTCTCACAACTCTATTTACGATCCAGACATAGCGTGCACTAGGTAGACTTTTAATTTTCTGCCTTCATTCTTTTCTGGAATTTACTTTCTATTGAGTCCTTGGTATCTGATCCTCTTTTTTTTTAATCCACCTCCACCAAAACCCCCACCCTCATTGCCCCTTTATAGATTATAAATTATTGTTATTTTCATATCTCACATTGACCACTGTCTCCCTTCTCCTATGTTTTCTGTTCTTCCCCCTGGGGATGGGTGTAAGGTTATGTATTGATTGTTGTGATCAGTTCCCCCTTTGTTCCTTTCTCTCTTTCTCTTCCATTTACCCTTCTGGTATCAGTATTCCCACTCTTGTTCCTGGAGTCTGTGTGTCACGAGGACCCATCTTTTATCTACTCCTGTCTACATGTTCTGTTCTAGTCTGAATTGAGAAGCAGCACTGAGCTCATGGGTGGGGGGGTAGGGGTGGTGGTGAGGAAGTCTCAAGGAACCAGAGAAATATAGTGTGATTCACCAATGATTAACTGCACCTTGGTTGACTCATTCCTTCCCTGTGGCCCCTCTTTGGGGAGATTGTTCCATTGTCTACAGATGAACTTTGGATCTCTGCTCCAACCCCCATTTTTCTCAATAATATGTTTTTATTTGTTTGCTTGTTTGCTATGTGTCTTCTGATGTTTTTTACCCAGTCCTGATAGCTCCTCATGATTGCACAGGCGTTGTGCCTTTTCCACGTGGGCATGTTACTTCTCTGCTGAATGGCAGTTTGTGTAACTTCAAGCCTTTAAGAACCAAATGCTATATCTTTTAATAGCCGGGAGCCATCTATCTTTTTCACCACATTTTCTTATGCACCCGTTTTGTCTTCAGCGATGTGTCAGGAGGGTATGAACATCTCAGATTGCCAAATTGTTAGAACAAAGGATTCTTGTATTGAGGGAGGATATGAGCAAAGGCCCAGAGTCTGTTCACTACCTCAGTGTATTTCCATGTAAACATATGTACATAGGCCAATACTTTTATTTTTGTGGATTAATATATTTGCATATGTATACCTTTATGATTCTACCTCTTTCCAGTGCCTTGATCTCTATGTCTTTCCTCTATTTCCTTTTACCTTCCTCCTGCCTCACTGTCACTTCCCCCTTTTTCTGCCTATTAGGACCTCCCCCTAGCTAGTTTGCAGTTGATCTGACAGGCCCACCCTGATCTCTCTCTATCTCCTCCTTGTTAGAGACTCTAATACCTCAGTTGTTCCCCGTATGGAGCTGCCTGCTCACTGTTCCCTTTCCCCATTGCCCTTATCTGTAAGTTCTCCCAGGGACTGTTGGTCCCACTGCTTTCTCCTTGGGTGCACTTCCTATGCCTAGCTTATATAAGTAGGCACACTGATTATGGCATAATTCTGACTGTTTATTTTTTTTTAACTGAAGAGAGAAAAGGAGAAGAAACAGAAAGAAAAAGAAAAGGGAGGGGAAAAAGAGAGAGAAGAAATATACAAAATCCCCAGGTTTGTTTGCAGGCTTTAATGACTGTCCAAGAGCTGCCTCTCCTGGAGATCGTTTAGGGACTCCTGGCGGGGGGAGGGGGAGTGTAGCTTTTCTTTGCCCCATCTGCTGGTCTAATATGTTCCCTTCTTGGTGTATAGCGCACTACCTCCCCACCATATGACCCAGAGTTGTCCTCTGTCACAGTATGCCCCAGTACAGGGATAACATGACAAAAGCTATTGTCAGTCCCAGAGTGACCTCTGTATCCCAGCCGCTCTCCCCAGGCATGGTGTGCCAGCGTAGGATCCAGTCTGGCTTTCTCTGTCTCTTCCTCCTTCCTGGTCTGCTTTCATGTGGGTGTGGCAGCCTGACCCCTCTCTCCAACGTGTAGATGTAGTTTTGTTCTCTGTCACACCTATTTCTAGCATGGGGGGGGAGGGGGGCATGGGTTTGGCTCTGATTGGGGTCAGCCCTGTAGCTCTCACTTTTCACACATTCTTCCATGTGGCCATATTGTGCTGATGGTTTGGTGCACCGTGGTAGGGTCTACATGCCCAATCCCAATTCTGTGGAGACAAGACCTGTACTCTCCCCCTAAGAGAGTTAATGCTCATCATCATCTCACTTTCATTCCCCCCTTTCTCCCTCTCCCCCACCTTTCCCCTTTTTTGTATTGGACCAACATGTACCTCCTTGGGTTTTGTCTAACCTCCTTGCTCCCAATACTCAATCAGAAAGTTGTGATGTAGGTGGCTTTTTGGTTTGCTGTAGCAGGGTCTTATCATTTTCTTGAAATATCATAGGAGTTTCAGTTTATTGGTTAACAAATCCAAAATATTTCAATTTTTTTTTTTTTTAGCTGCAGTGAAGTGTACTAACTTCTTGACTTCCTCTTCCATGGTCTTTTCCAATCGACTTCTCTTTGTTGATCTTGTATCCTGCCATGCTTCAATATTCCTCTATCATCTCAGTACTCCAGTTGTGGAGCTCTGGGGATTTTCAATGCACAGAATCAAGTAGTCTGCAAATAATTAGAATTTCACTTCCTCCTCCCTAGTTGGATACCTTTGATGTTTTTCTGTTGTCTTATGTTGTTAGCTTGGACTTCCATACATTATTGAATAGAAGTCAGAACAAGAGACATCCTTATCAAGTCCCCTCTTTTAGTGGGATTGAGTTTGTCTTTTCTTCATTGACTACTATATTGGCTGTAAGCTTTTCATAGATAACTTGTATTTACTTAAGGAATTGATCTTCCATTCCTAAATGCTTTTTCTGCATCTATAGATATTATCATGTGATTCTTATACTTTTTATTATCAATGTGCTACATAATATTGACAGTTTTTCATATGTTAAACCATTCCTGCATCCCTGAGATGCATGCTACCTGATCCTGGTGGATGATATATTTTATATACTTTTGTATTCTCTGGGCCAATATATTGTTAAATATTTTTTCATATAATTTAATTAGAGGTATTGATATATAGTTCCTATTCCTGTGACATTCATGTCCCGTTTGGGTATCAAAGTTATACTGGCTTTGTAAAATGAGTTTATAGTTTGCCATCATGTTCTACTCTCTGAAATACTTTGTAGACGATTGATTTCATTTCTTCCCTGAATGCTTTGTAGAGTTCTCCTGTGAAGCTGTCTGATCTGGGACATTTTATCATTTGTAGTTTTTTTGATAACCGTATCTATTTCTTCTTTTTCTATGAGTTTGTTCAGGCTCTTGACCTCTATCTGGAATAGTCTAGGGAGGTATTTGTCCATGTCTTCCACATTGTTGAATTCATTAGAGTACAGATTTTCATGGTACTTTGTGATTATCCTTTTAATCTCATTAGAGTCTGTTGTGATTCCTTATTTCAATCATTACCCTAGCTATTGTTATTTGCTTTTTCCTTTCCTTGGCGTCGTTTGCCATCTGTCTGTTGATTCTTTTGATTCTGGCAAAGAACCAGTTTTTGGTTGCCTTAATCATTTGCACCATTCTTTTGACATCCCAGTGGTTCAAATCTGACCTGATTTTTTAGTATTTCTTTACTTTTGCTATTGCAGGGCTTGTTCTGTTGACTTTTTTTCTAGTTCCTAGAGGTTTTGTTGGAGCGTATCTTTCATAAGTTTCTCTTCATTTTTCATATATGCCCTTATTGCTATCAAGCTAGTTTTGTTGTCTGCTTTTGCCATATCCCATACATTTTGATGTGTTGTCTTCTCATTCTAATTAACTTCTAGAAACTTTCTGATCTTTATAATCTGGGTCAATACTGACTCCTGTCATAGAAGGTCATTATTCATCCTCCAATTGTTTGCCTTGTTTTTATGGTTCTCCTTTTTTTTAAATTTCCTGTTTTCTGGCATGGTGATCCAAGAAAAATATCTGCATAATCTCTGTGTATGAATTTACTGAAGCTTGACTTGTGTCCCAGAAGTTGGTCTATTTTCAAGAGCCATTCACACTTAAGAAGAATGTGATTTTTTTTTTGCATTTGGATGGAAAGCTCTAAATATGTCTATCATTCAAGTTGTCTGATTGTAGTTTTAAGCTCTATAGTCTTTGCTCATCTTCTTCCCCAATGTCCTACCTTTCTCTGGAAGTGGTGCATTAAAATCACCTACTATGATTATTGAATCTGCACTATCTTTTTTCATGTTCTGAATGGTGTGTTTCACAAATTTCATAGATCTCTCAATTGGCACATATATATTTATTATGCTCACAATTTCCTGGTAAAATTATCCTGTGAGTCTAGTGTTCATCCTTATCTCTTTTGAGGGTTTTTTACTTTGAGGTGAATTGGCCTGAGATTAGAATTGTGACTCTTGCTGTATTTGAGTTGTTGTTTGCCTGGTATATTTTCCTCCAGCCTTTTATTCTTAGATTAGTCTTATCTGCAAGCTTAAGATGTGTTTCCTACAGGCAACAGATCAAAGGATTGTCTTCCATGTCAGTCTACAAAGCTTTTTATTTTAATGTAGGAGTTAAGCCTGTTGACATTTAGAGCTATTATCATGATCTGTGCATTCATTCCTGTCATTTCATGACTTTTGTTTTGGGTGTTTTCCTATCACTCTTCTTATCACTGTGCTGTGTCTTTGTGGTGGGCATCTGTACTGCCTCCTTTACCCTCTGCGATCATGGTATCTTCGTGATTATTGTGGGCTTATTGACTTCTGGTTAGGGTTGAGATATATATATATATATATATATAAATATATATATATATATATTATATACACACATTTGTGCTTGGATGATGTGTATCTTCTCCTAATTGTGCTTGGTTGATGTGACTCTTCTGGCCGTAGTGAGATGGCAAGAATCTTCTGCAGGATTGGGTGTCTTACAGCATATTCTTTAAGTTTTTCCATGTCATAGAAGACCCTTATCTCTTCTTCTATCTTAATAGAAAATTTGACAGGGTAAAGGATTCTTGGGAAGGTATTATTTTGTTTACATTTTTGGTAGATGGTGTTCCACTCTCTCCTCCTCTTCATGATTTCTGTTAATAGGTCTGAGCATATTCTTAACTGAGAGCCGTTGTATGTGATAGTCTTCCTTTCTCTTGCTGCTCTTAAGATTTTCTCTTTTCCCTCAAAGTTGGATAGCTTAGCTTAGCTATTGTATGAGTTGGTGAGTTCTTTCCGGGGTTTAGTCTAATTGATGTCTTCTCTGCTTCCTGTATGAGTGACTGATTCTTATTCACTATGGTGGGGAAGTTTTCTTCTGGAAATTCGCTTGCTAGTTTAGTTGTCAACATCTTCACTGTGCCTTGTTCAGGTAGGCCAATAATTCAGATGTTATTCCTCTTCATAGCATCTGCCTTTGACCTCAAATTTTCTTTAGCCTCTTTTATTTTCTCATTTGACCTCATTTACTGAGGTCTCCCTGATTGTCTTCAAGATCACTGATACAGTTCTCAGTCCCATTTAGTCTGTTCATGAGACCCATGATCTTGTGTGTCGCTTCTGCTACTTGACCTGTTAGCTCCTGTATTTCCCTTTGGTTCATGAGCTCCATCCTCTCTATCAAGGACTTCATCTCTTCTATCATTGCATACTTAGTCTGTGCAGTTTCCCTCATCTCCTGTGTTACTCCAATTAGCCTTCTAAAAAATTTGCTTTAGTAGCAGATCCAACACTCAGATTCTTCTATGAGTGTTCTTAGTTCTGCTGTGGTGGTTTTTCTTTCTTGTTAGAAGTGATACAGTATGCTATTATTTATGTGATAATTTTGAAGAGCTTGTTACCATATTTCTGGGAGACCAAGAGACCCTACATTCTTTCTTTGTGTGCCTGTCAACTGTCTTTTCAAGGCTTGCCTGTGGCCTACTGTGGAGTTGTGTTGGGCGGCTATTTAGGTAGTTGCCATGGCAGTTCAGTGGTCAACAGCAATGAGAGGTTGTGAGCACCAGTGGAATAGCTGTGGGGAACTCAGTTTGACTGGTGGATAGTTCCTGGTTCCAAAGACTTTCTACCCCCTGGCTTTGTGATCATCCTGCATTTGGCGGCATTGCATGTGCTTTGTGAGTCTGAAGGACTTTGCAGATTGCTGTCAGACACATGGACTATGACATGCTTATGAACTTGATTTGGACAGGGCTGTGTTGTTTTCTTAATGTATAATTACCCTTTGTATAAAACTCTCTCATATACCTATGCATGTTCATGAATTTGTTTCTCTAGTCTACCAAGATTAGCACACTCATCTTCCATCAGGAGAGACCCAATATATTGCCACAGTCTATATGGGTAGAAGATGGTATTTATGGAAATATGGAAATAATTCATCACTTTTCAGTTTGTCCAAATATGTAGCTGTGATTATAGAGGCTATGGCACTGGTGTTTCAATGATCACGATGGTGACCCAGGAATCTTGTTGTAGAGTGAATATCAGGCTGCTAGCAGCAAGGTCAGCATTTTGAATCCACAGGAGTAAGATGAGCCTTTCTACTGCAGTAAAGACTTGCTGTCTTGGAAACTCACAGGAGAGACTTATCCTATCCCATATGCATGCTATGCACCAGAGTTAACTCAATAGCGGTGAGTTGAGCTTAGTTAGCCATCATCCATAGTGTATGCATTATAATGGAGTTCTTAGACTAAGAGACTAGGAATAAGTAAGAAATCATGTGCTTCTGAAAAAGTAGCCATTTAGGACTCTTGAAGTAGTCTAATGTAGTCCCAGAAAATTCATCCCTCGAGTTGATAAAGTTGTCTTTTCAGAATGGGCACAAGTTTTATGCAGTAGATTGAGAAATACTTTGAACATCACATTTTGCTAGAGTGCCATGACTCAAGTGTTGAAAAACAGATGCCAATATCCAATAATAATCAGAACATGGAATGTCCAAAACAAAGAAACAGGATGGGCTTAATCTCATGTATTTTCCACATGTTATCAGAAGGGATCACTCCCTGAAAAAAGGGTATTACGATTCATAAAATAGAAGGTCATCAAAACGGAAGAAAACCCTCAACAATAAAGGATTGCTATGAAATAGAATTGACTTGATGGCACCCAGCAGCAGTAGCAGCAACAACAGCAACACATTCACATGCAAATTGTAAAAAATGCTAAATTAAATTAAAACAAAATGTTAGGAGAATAACCCATCAAATGGAACACATAAAGATCAGTATCCTAGGTCTTACTGAGCTGAAACAGATTGCTATTTGTCCTTTTGAATCATGAAATCATAAGATCTTTTATTCTGAGAATGGCAAAAGTGATCTACTTTAAAGAGAAATGTCATCACATTCATTTTTAAAAACAGCTTCTCATTTATCTTGAAGTGATCATATTCATATGCCTACAAGGAAGCTATAAGCTTTTTATGCCAAAGATGAGGAAGCAGTATTTTTACCAAAATTTGTAGTTTGATGGTGATCAAATCTACAATCAGATGTTTTAATATTAAAAAGAGCAGTATAAAGTTGCAAAGAAATATCAGTTGAAAAATGATACCATAGTGACAGAAAAAAATGTCCAAAATTGAGTAGAATTTTGGGAAAAAAAAGAGCTATAACTATGTTCAAACCCTCAGCAACTTAGCTTATTCTGAATAAGAGGTACCCTATAGCTAAGCAGACACAGTAGAACTACCTCCTTGATTTGCTAATGCTGCAAATATTTGTAATATCAGAGTGATTGGTTCTGAACTGCTGACCTTGCAGCTAGCAGCCTAATGTATAATCCTTTATGCTTTCAGGGATTTTTGTTGTTAAGGGCTACTGAGTTGACTTTAACTCAACTTGACACTATGTACAACAGAAAAAAAAAAACATCACCCAGCCTAACATAATTCACAAAATTGTTATTATTGCGCCTATTGTGGCAGCAAAAGTCAAATTATATCTCTAAGGGTCTTCTTCATTCTCCCTGACTTCTATTTTACTATGAAGCAGTGGCAACATAGCAACATTGGGTTGCTAACTGGAAGGTGAGCACTTCAAAATCACCTGCTCCATGGGAGAAAAATGATGCTTTCGATGCCTCTAAATAATTACTAGTTTCAGAAACTCAAGGGCAATTCTATCCTGTCCTATAGGGTCACCATGAGTCAGAATTGCAGAATGGTCATTTGCCTTTTATAGTTCTACTTTATAAAGGATGATGTCTTTCCTCAGGGACTGGTTCCCCCTGATGCCATGCTCTAAGTATGTGAGACAAAGTTTCACCATTGTTGCTTTTAAGGATGATTCTGCTTGTACTTCCTTTCCTCCAAGATAGATTTGTTTGCTCTTCTGGCATTGCATACTACTTTCTATATTTAAAAACAAAATATAAAAGTCACTTTCATCAAGTTGGTTCTGACTCATAGTGACCCATTGAGACACACTAGAATTAACCTGTGGGGTTCCCAGATTTTACACCTTTAGGGGAGAAAAGAGCTGGTTAATTGAATATAGTGGACATTTAGCAGCTCAATGTGCAGTCCAATTTTCAAGAATAGCCACCATATGTTCAAGTGCTTATTAATCAGATTCACTTTAAATTGTATAAGTTTCACTCCAACTCTGATGTATGAAATGTGCAATCCATGATCTGTCTGCACAACGCAACCATTTTATTTTCAGTTTTCATTTCAGTGAACGATGACTCATACGGAAATCTATTGGTCAAATCTTTTAATTTCCATATTCAAGTTTTCCCTAAATTTAATTGTGTCTATCAAACTCAGATCCATATTCCTCTTTCCATGATAATTATTTCTTCCTAAAAGTACTGACAGCTTCAATAGTCATATTTGGGTCATTAACACACATGGCGTTCAGAATAGCTCCACTCTCATATAAACTTTATACTTATATTAAAACATAATTTTTCTATAATGCATATTTGCCCACATTATTCTTCAATTTAAAATTGGGGTACTTTCCACCACTATTCACCCCACTATAATATACATGACAGTAATTACTTATTTACCAGATTCTAGAAAAAGTTACCTGATCCTTTTGTCTTTTTTTACACCACAGTCTTGCTATACAGTCAACTGTCAAAACTCATTTTCCTTGAAAACTCTGTCATTCAAAATTGTTCATATATATTACTAACTTATTTTATTTAAGAATCTATGCATCCACATTAAATAGGTGTCCAATAATATGGTCACACAGCAGCTAACCTTTATTGTTTGTAGTTTAATGTCTACTATTTCATCAGAATTTTTAAATTGACTGTATTATTGACACATGTTCTATGTAAGAGTATAAGTTACAAGGTTTCCACATTTATTCCAAACAAAATACATTTGAATATATCTCTACAATTATTAAATAGCTGAAGACATGATCTCTCAGTAGTAGATT
>PVJH01008875.1:0-82530 GCA_004026705.1 Nesogale talazaci | reverse complement strand
TGAGGGTTCCAGCTTCTATACAACCTCACCAACCCCTGTTTTCTTTTATTGATTATTGGCATTAATAGGGATGGTATGGTATCTGGTTTCAATTTGCATCTATAAAAAGAATAATGCATATGAATAAGCATTTCATATGCTTGCCTATTAAGTATTTTTAGTGAGCTGCTTTAGCTAGAATGTTGGCAGTTCAAACCCACTGAGAAACCGCTACTTTGAATGACAGGTTTGCAATATACTTCCAAGAGGTTGGAGACCCTGGGGAGCAGTTCCCACAGGAGCCTGTCTGGAGTTTGAATCGACTTGCTCTGTTTGAATATCCATTCATCATTTCTGTTTGCAGAAATGTATAAATTCTCTTCCCATTTTTAAAAAGATGTTTGTCTTTTTTGTCATTAGATTTTGGAGGGCTTTTATTTTATTTACTTTTTTTGGATGGCTTCTAAAGTGTGTGCTTTGGATATTAGGTCCTTAACTCAAAAAATGATTTCCAGCTTTTTTCCTACCAATCTGTCGGTTGTCTTTTTGGTTTGTGTTCAAAGTCCTTTGAACCTAAGTGTTTTATTTTTATGACAACTTTATCTATTTTGTCTTTTGTTGTCTTGGTTATGTTATCACATCTGATAATTTGCTGTTAAAAACTAAGCCCTGCAGCCATGCTCTTAAATGTGCTAAATCCTTTATGGTTTTCTATTTTGGGTGTAGTAGTTTTGGCATCCATTGTGTGGAAAAAAGGTTTATGCATCTTTAATTTTTCAGTCAGATCACATGAGAGGTCTGTTGTTTCTACGGTTAATCATCAGTCCTCTTTAATTCAAGCAAGGACAAGATCGTTTCCTATCAAGTAAATGTGGATACTGTACCCCTGTGGACTTCATTTTCAACACTGCCTCTCCCTTCTTGAAACAAATTTTTTTTGTTTGGGGGGGCATCACTGCTCTCTGGTGGTGGGAGTAGGAGGCCCAGCCCCACTGCTGGAATTGAACCTCTGTCCCAGTGGGCCGCAGTCCCGCGCACAACCACTACGCCACTGGGGCTCAGCCGAAGCAAATTTTTATTTGTAAACTGATCATTGTGTGTGGGGCATTCTATAAACTTCTTCTTTTTTTTTTTTTGTAAAGCATCAATGAGTCACTTCCACTTGTTTAATCTTCAATTTGATGTTTATTTTGCTTCAGTGTTATTGCAGAATTCATAGTGCTCTCATTCTTTGTGCCACAAACTGGATCCTGTTCAGCAGTGTCAGCACAAGTATGAGTTCATCTTGATGCCAAAATCGTCTTAATTCCTGACTACTTTTTTCATAGCATGCATTTTCCATGAACCGTTTGAAGACTTCTGACTTCTTGAATTTGTAATTGACAGTAGTACTAGATAAAAAGTCACACAGATCTTGGTTCTTTATATTGGCTCCAGAACCTATTGTGATTTGACGAGATGACTTAAACTTGCTGTCCTTTGCTTTTTCTTGCATAAAATGGAGACTTTAGAAAAAATGATTTAGATCTCTTTTTTTTAATATTGGGAGAGATGAAAATTTCAAAGTAGGGGAAACAAAAGTAAAGGGAACCAGTACACATTCCTGAAGAACCTAAGATTAAATTTGCTTTTGAAAAGTCATAGTTTCAGGTTGAGCCCCGGTGGCGTAGTGGTTGTGCGCGGGACTGCGGCCCACTGGGACGGAGGTTCAACTCCAGCAGTGGGGCTGGGCCTCCTACTCCCACCGCCAGAGAGCAGTGATTGCCCCCCCCCCCCCAAAAAAAAAAGAAAGATGACAAAATAAAAAGTCATAGTTTCGCTGATCCCTGATGGCGTAGTGGTTGTGTGCGGGGCTGCGGCCCATAGGGCTGACGGTTCAAATCCAGCAGCAGCTCTCCAGGAGCAAGACTGCACTTCTTGCTGCCACCAGGGCATGATGCCATAAAACAAAACAAAAAAAGTCATAGTTTCAAAATCAAGTTAATAGATGCTGTTAAGTAAATAAATATCTTCCTTTAAGTATGAGTTTGAATAATAAACCTTATAGTAGAAAATAGTAGTAGCCTTATTTGTATAGTAAAATACTATCTCTTCTAGCTTATGCTCTCACATAATTTTGACAACATAAATTGATTCCCGGATATGCTATTTATGTATAAATTATAAAATTAATCTTTTGGTTCAAAATGGAATAAAGTCAAATCTAAATAGGACTGCTGGAATAGCTCGAAACCAGGAAGCTGCCTTTAGCTGTTATTACGTATGCACCAGACACCTCCTGTGGAAGGAAAATAATCCACCGTACCAAAACACTCACTGCCGTCGAGTCAGGGATGACTCATAGGAGGGTAGAATGGCCCCTGTGGGTTTCTCAAACTGTAACTTTATGGGACTGGCAAGCCTTTCCATGGTTTCAGAGTACTGGTCTTGTGAAATCCTAGCCCACGTGTAATCACTCTGCCATCACGACTCCTACAGAAGTTCAAAATTTAGAAGATTCTAGAAAGGGAAAAACCAAACAAGAAACTGCAAAACTGAGAGGCCAAAGTTATAAACATTAAAAGTAAAATAGACATAGATTATAGTAGTGATACTACAATGAGAGGTCTATGGAACAGTAATTACCTTAGTAAAGGGGAAAAAAATCTTGCTATTAAGTACAAAGGGGGATAATATTAAAAACCTGAATAACTTGTTAAACCTGCACTCTGAAATTGGATTAGTTTGCATACATAAGTCTTAAACCATCAGTTCTACCCATAACTTCTGTTAACATTACCTGGTATAAAGGTTGTCGAAATAAACTTATATAAGAAGGTAAATACAGAAATATTTCTAGGGTTCTAGTTCACATTCACATGTTTGAACATGTTTCTGTAATTAGTGGATGGCTACAGACAAGTTCTCAACCATACACTTCTTTTATTTCCTTAGTGTGCCCTCAAGAAAAAAAAATCCAGTGATAACAGTGGTTTCCCCAAGGGATCTGATGAGATAGTTAAATTCAAGGCCAGGGAGATTTTGACCACTAGTCTTTAGGATGTCAAAAGAGTTATTTTCTTGAAGGACAGAGGACAGTCAATCACAGCCAATTATCACGAAGTTCTCTGAAAACTGTATGGGGGTAAAAGGTCGGAAATTATTTTTACCTCATCACAACAATGCACCTGCTCATTCTTCAAAGGTAGCAAGAGAATTTCATTGGGAAACCTTTCCCCTATCCACCCTAGAGCCTTTGTTCCTAAAGTATATTTAAAAGGAACAGACTTGAGTCCCTCAAGTTTCTTGATGGTGTCACAAGTGGCTCCTGCCCAAGTTTCCTCAAGAGTTTCACTGTTCTTTTAGAGCCCTGGATTTTTGATGGGTTATTAACCAGCCTCTATCGATCATGTGAGTTACCAGTTTTCAAATCTGCCCTCGCTGCACTTTCTTGTTTGATACTAACATGGTATCATCAATGTAATGCCCCACTATACTTGATAACTGTACCTAGTCCGAGTCTCTTATCAAACTATAGCAGAAAGATGAAGAATTTAAGTAACCTTAAGTGAATGTGGTGAAAGTGTATTGTGGTCCTTCCCACATGAATGCAAATTGTGGCCGACTCATTTCTGAGATTGTGACGGAGAAAAAGGCTTCGGCAGGATGAATCACTGAGGCCTCGTATCCTTTAGATGGCTGTATTTTCTGTACTGTCGATACCATGTCTGGAACAGTTGAAGCCACGGGTGGGCTTACTTTATTTAGGCTTCAGTAATCTGTCAATTCCCATGAGCCCTGTCTTTTTCACAGGCCGTACAGGACGGTTAAATAGGGAATTTGTTGGCATCAGTACTTGGCCGTTCTCAACCTGTGGGTTGTGACCCCTTTGTCGGTGTCGAACATCCCTTTCACAGGGCTCACTCTATCATGACAGAGTAACAAAATTACAGTTATGAAGTAACAACAAAAAATTTATGGTTGGGGCGGTCACCACAACATGAGGAAGTGTATTAAAGGGTCTTGGCATTAGGAAGGTTGAGAACCACTGGTCTAGGTCTTTAATCAGAGCTCTAATCTCCATTGGTCTGCCAGGTATCACATACTGTTTCAGATTAACAATCTAAGAGGATTCAGGCAATTTAGCAGGCAATTCTAATGGTTCCCATTTCACATGTCCAGTTCATACCGGCCTAAGGGCAGACAGATAGAAGGCACTTTCCCAAATTAAACATACTATCCATACCAATAATATATTCAGGTAAGAGAAAAGCACCTATTTTATACAAAATCCATTTAGTTCTTCTGATTGTCCCCTAAATTTCCATCTTAGTGTCTCCTGCACCGTGCATCTTCATATTCCCGAGGCTATCTGTAGATCCCGTCAGTGTTTTGTTGGCAGGCTTTGAGATTAAAGAGCATTGAACGCGAATGTCTGTTAGCCTTGAGAAGGTCTTTTCCCTACCCCCAGGCTATTTCACCCAAACATCTGTACTGACCTTGGGACCCCTGCTAGGACCTGGACTAGAAGACCCTGCTCCCCCTCCCCCCTTGTCAGGCCTGATTTTTATCACCTAGCTGTGTCTCTGCTTCCCATGATCAGTTGGGAATTCCACTCATTAAATATTTTCCAGATGGTGGGGGGTGGGGTGGGTGAATATCAACCTCCGTAACATTGAGGGACTCGTAGAAGCTGTCCTACCTAGCTTCCAGTAGTGTTAGGACCCTTGTTTCAACTTCATCAGGGTCTGCTTTGTTCATTCTGTTTTTCAACAGTCACCGTTCTCTTAACTTCTGGGATAGTTTCTTTCGCAGTTGCCCATTACCGTTCTTCTATTAGTTATCCTGTGTTTCTTGCATCTGTTTCTTGCAGGGCAGTTGTGCTGAGAGATCTGACACCACTGCTGGTTTGTTGCTTATTTCATAGCCTAGTAAAGTTACATAGATTGCCCTATCTGTCATGACCTGTCACCAGAAACCGTTCGAGCATTGCCTCCATAACACATTAACTGCTTCCTCTGAATGAAGTGTTCCAGTGAGTATTTAATGAGAGACACAAGACCTGCAGTTTCCTTTCTCTGGGCAGACAAGTTCCACTGCAGATTTTATGGAGTTCATCAGTCTGGCCATCCCATCTGAGTTAACTTTCCCTTTGAAAGAATCAGGATTGCCATTTGTGACGGTCATTGTGTGAGCTGTGGGTCTTGCATCAACTCTTCTATTCAGTTTCATTGCCCCTAAATTAGCCACCCTTAAGATCCATTCTACTAGTAGTTCCTTAGGAAGCCGACTGGAACAGTTCCTTTGTACTACACCCCTGGTCTAGTTTCTTGCATTTTCTCTGTTCCCCTCTCAGACTACCTTCTTGGTGACCCTTGGGTCTAAGGACACTTCCTGTTCTTCTGAGACACGTTTTCCTTCAGGAGGCGACCCTGAGACAAGAGGATTCACTCCTAGAGTCTTTTTCTTTGCCATTGTAGTGACTTTTTTTTCAGTCATTTTATTTGGGACTCATACAACTTTATCACAACCCTTACATCCATCAATTGTCTTAAGCACATTTGTATATATTTATTGCCATCATTGTTTTCAAAGTATTTTCTTTCTACTTGAGCCTTCGGTATCAGCTCCTCATTTTATTCCCCCCCTTCCTCCCTCCCTCCCTCCCTCATGAACCTTTGATAATTTATAAATTACTATTTTTTTCATGTCTTGCAGTGCCCGATGTCTGTTGTCCATTTCCTTGGAAGGGGGTTCTATGTTGATCATTGTGATTGGTTCCCCGTTTCTCCCCCCATCTCCCCCTTCCCCTCCTGGTATCTGTACTCTCAATATTGGTCCCAAGGAGTTTAGTATCTGTCCTACATTCCCTGTGTTTCTAGCGCTTCTCTCTACCCATGCACATGCTCTATGCTCTCGTCTAGCCAGGTTTGTAAGGTAGGATTAGGTCATGATGGTGGGGTAAGAAAGCATTAAAGAACTAGAGGAAATCTGTATGTTTCATCAGTGCTATTCTGCCCCTTGAATGGCCTTCTCCCCATGTCCCTTCTGTAAGGGGATGGTCAGTTGCTTACAGATTGGCATTGGGCCTCCATTGCACATTTCCCCTTCCTCATTCACATTTTTTGCTTTGGGTCCTTGATGCTTGATACCTGATCCTGTGAACACCTCATGATCACACAGGCTGGTGTGCTTCGTCCATGTGTGTTTTGTTGCTTCTCAGCAAGATGGCCGCTTATCTTCAAGTCTTTAGGACCCCAGATGTTGTATAGCCGGGCACCATTACTCTTTACCACTCTTCTTTTCCCATGTACATCCAAGAAGCCACTTCCATGAATAGCAGTTGCCTTGGGCAAGGGGTTGCAACATAATAGCTGCTTTAATCCCTGGGTATTCTTTTTTTTTTTTTTAAATAATTTTATTGGCATTTCTTACAGCTATTAAAACATTCAGTACATTATCTGTAACAAGCACATTTACACACATGTTGCCACATATATTTCCAAACATTTTCCACTTGAGCCCGTGATATAAACTCCTCTTTAAAAAAAAAAAAAGCTATATTCTTTATCTTATCTGGAAACCAAAGGTGTTTCTCATTTTCCTCTTTTCCCTCAAACCACATTTCCCATCATTCTGATACTAATTGTGATAATTTCGTTCATAAGAATTAATATCGAGGTGTTGGAGATTGAAGAAGTCCCAAATGTCCAAATCTCCCCAAATGCCAGTCTACCCCATCTCCCCTGCGTTCTCCCCTTGCCCCCCTTCCCTCCGATTATGTGCTCTCATGTTTCTGGGTTCTGCAGTGTCCCACAGTTGCTGTTGAGCCCTAGACAACAAGGTGTTAAGCCTGAGGTAAGCCAGAGGCAGTGTCCACTCCTGGCCCTTTCCAGTGATGAGATCCCTCCTGCTGTTCAGAGGGCTTATTTTATAGGCCACGAATGTCATTCTAGGGAATCTTGTTCACAATTATTATCCCCTGCCTTCTTACCAGACCAGGCAAGGAACAGTCGTTTGGTGGAGATAGAAGTAGAGACTTTGGCTAGAAGAGCCACTGCAGACAGAAGAAAAGATGGGCGAGATGGAAATACTACCTTCATAGTGACGGAGGTCGGTCGTTATCCGATGCCCATGACTTGGAGCCCACCAACTCTAACTGGAACGCTCTGGCCAGGCTTCTTCCAAGACAGATCTATTTGTTTATATTGTTTTATGTTATTTGAAAGGTTTTAGACAAATTTTTTTGTTGTAAATTAGGTGAGGGTTTCCTTTTCAGAACATAGACTTTGTATTCAGCAGTTTACCCCACAAATCAAACCCTCTTATTTATCTATCACCCACACTGATAATAATTATGTCCAATGAAATTCAAATATCACACTAATTTTACATTAGCATTTACATAAAAACACATAAATTTTCTGTGCTTTGGCTCCTTTGAGCCGAAATATCATCCTGGGGGTTTGGTGGGCCAGGCTGTGCTCCACTCTTGCTTCCTCCCCCTTCATTCGCTCCCGTGTGCTCTGATCAGACATGGCCCCTCCCTGAGCTGCAGCTTCAGTGCTGTCTTATGAAGTGAATTCTTCTGCAGGGAGGGGAGGGTTGACCACGGAGTTGTTATTGGAGCAGGCCCCCACACCTCTCTCTCTATAGCTATATATAGAACTCTCAATATTCTTCACCAGCTCACAGGGTAAGCACATCTTTTCTTCAGTCTTTTTAATTCAGTGTTCAATTACTGCTATGGAATTGACCGGACTCATAGTGACTCATATGAGGCCTAGTGGTTTATGCCCTGGAGTGTTAGCTGCAAGGTCAGCAGTTCAAAATCACCCCAGTCACTCTGTGGAAGAAAAATGATACTTTCTACTCAGAAAGATTTGTAGCCTTGGAAACCATGGGGGCAGCCCCACTCTGTTCTGTAGTGCCACGATTGGTTGGAATCTATTTGGTGGTAGTGAGTTGGTTCTTGCTTTTAAATACCTATTTTTAAAATCAACAACAAGCTTTATAAGACCTGTGTCATATTTCTCAAGTATGAGTCAGAATCGACTCGATGGCAGTGAGATTATATAGGCTGGTCATTTTATGTTTTATTACACGTTATCTCATTTAAATACTTTATTCTTAGGAATTTAGTACCCTTTTTAATTTAGAGAAGAATCAAGCATAGCAAGTCATGTACTCACTCTATTAATTGATGGAGCTGGGGTTTTAATTAAGGTAGTCTTACAGGCATGCACATATGTAAATTTATATATGGCGATGGGGAAATAGATTAATTTGCATATATTTACAGGTTTAGTATGAAGGTAAGCAGGTGGACATTGAGTCTCAAATGCAAGAACACTTTGTTTTATTAAACTGGCATTCCACGATGCTCACCTTGCCGCTCCAATAGCTAAAAAGAAAGCAGGTACATAAACAAATGTGATGAAGAAAGCTGATGGTGCCTAGCTATCAAAATATATAGCATCTGGGGTCTTACAATCAGCCATCTAGCTGAGAAATAACAAAGTTCCCATGGAAGAAACACACCAGCCTGTGTGATCACGAGGTGTCGAAGGGATCAGGTATCAGGCATCAAAGAACAAAAAATCCTTTCATTGTGAATGAGGGGCAGTGCAGAGTAGAGACCCAAAGCCCATATGCAGGCATCTGGATATCCCCTTTCAGAAGGGTCTCAGGGAGGAGACAAGCCAGTCAGGGTGCAGTGTAGCATCGATGAAACATACAACTTTCCTCTAGTTCTTGAATGCTTCCTCCCCACCATCATGATTCCAATTTTACCTTACAAATTTGCCTAGACTGGAGGATGCACACTGGTAGGAACTGAAAACCCAGGGAACCCAGGATAGATGAACCCTTCAGCTGGGAATGGCAATACTAGGAGGGTGGAGGGAAGGTGTGGTAGAAAGGGGAAACTGAGTGCAAGAATCTACTTATAACCTCCTCCCTGGGGGCCAGACAACCAAAAAGTGGGTGAAGAGAGATGTCGGACAGTGTAAGACATGACTAATAATTTATAAATTATCAAGGGTTCATGGGTGGGGGGTCAGGGAAGAAGAGAAAACAATGAGGTGCTGATACCAAGGGCTCAAGTAGAAACCAAAGGTTTAGAGAATGATGATGGCTACAAATGTACTATTGTGCTTGACATAATGGATGTGTGGGTGGTGATAAGAGTTGAACGAGTCCCTAATAAAATGATTTAAAAAAATAGATATTAGTCTTACTCCACATTTTTTGCGTGTCTTGACATCTCTGCAATACTGCTGCACTATTAACTTCTTGAGACTTGTTTGGAGGTTCTAGCAGGAAAGCCCAGCCACCCGTATGCCCTTGACCCAAGGACGGTGCTCCTACGGGAGAAGGTCGTCTTCCGCAACCAGGCGCTGCCTCACTCACTTCCTAAACCTGTGCGTAATGGAAAGTCACACTCTTTCTCTGATATACACTGTACTGTGTATGAAGACCCATAGCCTGATCCTTCCCTTGTGCATTTTGTTTTTCAGATTCTTGGATCTCCCAGTCAGCTTCATTCCCCCGGAACCAGAAACAGCCCGGAGTGGATTCTCTATCACCAGTGGCCTCACTACCCAAGCAGATTTTCCCGCCTTCTGCCCAGCAGCAACCCACCAAACCAGTGAAAGTCACCTGTGCGAACTGCAAGAAACCCTTGCAGAAGGGACAGACAGCTTATCAGCGAAAAGGATCGGCTCACCTCTTCTGTTCTACCACCTGCCTCTCTTCCTTCTCTCATAAACCTGCTCCAAAGAAACTCTGTGTCATGTGTAAAAAGTAAGTTCTGCTTTATTTATAGTCGATACTGATGTAACATTTAAAAATGCATTATTCATACAGATCTTAAAACTAAACTATATTCTTAAAGTTGGTAAGCTAGTTGTTTGAGTCTTGGCATTAGCTTCCATTTTTCATGGTTTTGGAGTTTCTTCATTAAGCCCATGTGATGAGCAGTGGTTCTCAATTGCTGCAGCCCTTCAATACAGTTCCTCATCTGTGGTGACCCCCAACCATAACATTGTTTTTTATTGCTACTTCACAACTGTTGCTACTGATGTGAATCCGGCAACCCCTGTGAAATGGTCATTTGACTCCCAAAGGGTCGTGACCCACAGGTGAGAACCCCTGGTTTAATTAATTTCTTTTCTTTGTTTTGTTTTATTTTGTTATTTTTTTTTTTTTGGCGTCACTGCCCTCTGGTGGTCATGGGAGCTACCCAGCGCTGCACCTGAGAGCTGCCGCTGGATTTGAACCGCCAAGCCCGTGGGCCGCAGTCCCGCACTCAACCACTTAACGTCACCGGGGCTCAGCCCTGATTTAATTAATTTCACTGTGGAATTCAGCATAACTGGAGCAAACACCCAGTGTCTTTTAAAACAGCAATCACATAGAGTGGCTTTGACTTCAGGTAGAAATGCCTCAGAGTGTCTTCTCAGCTGTTGGTGTTTGTATTGTTTCTGAGTACTTGCTAATAACAGTCTTGAAGCCTTTCACTCATTCTTTCCTACTTCTTTTTGAATCAGATGAGAGATCTAGTCAAAATCTCTTTCCCCTTGTTGCACTTTGTCCTCACACTTTCTTTTTTCATTCTTAGCTTGCTGCATTTTATCTGTTAGCATTCATCATGTTTGTCTCAGTTCAGTTGATTGAGCATTTTCTCATTTCTGCCAGCACTTCGTTCGATAGTCAAACACTTTCACTGCAGAAGTAGACGAATGTAGTCACTAAGTAGTTCCAAAAGCATGAAAGTCAGCAAAAGTTTGTTCTTGATGCTGCTGATTTCTGCCCTCCTCAACCTCAGCAAGCTGTGACAAAACTCGAGATAAAGCAGTATGATCCTCAGAATTAACCTCACAAAGCAGCATTTCTAGCAAAGGCAGCTGTGTGGGCTGAAAGCTCTTTGCTCTGACAGACCAACACTGGCCTGAAATTTCCTCAGTTGTTGATCCAGAATCTCAAATCACTGCTGCTTTTCTTTAGACTAGGCATCTGATTCATTCATCTTGATGGTCATTTTGTTGATAGCCTTGTTCACCATCCTCAATATTCCTGCTCCACTCAGAGCCCGTGTAGCTCAGAACTCTACAAGAACTGCTTTCAGTCAGGATCCTGTCGTTAACAGTGAGGTGTCTTCGCACAGGCACAGGCGTGTAACATAGACTCTGTGTCTGGGTAGGTCTTTGGCAGAATGTTCTCTTATAAAGCTGCCACAATGTCTCTGGAGCTTTTGTCCCATCTGTAGCTGTAATGGGGATGCTGATAAGCCACCTCTGCTCACTCTGGAAGCGGGGATGGGGGTGGGGGGAGGGGGGAGAGGAAGAACTCTGGATTGGATCGATCCAGCTGAGGGAGCCCCTTACAGAATTTTGTGGTTTCTGAGTGCCCTGTGTTTTAGTTGCATGTTTTACTCATTGGAGATAATATTTCAAGAGCTGCTCTGTTTTCCCACAAATTCAGTGGATATTGAATCTTTTTAACCTACTTTGACCTTGGTCATGCCTACTCTTCTGAAGCTAGTGCCACAGTGTGGCCAACGTGTAAAAACTTACTTGCAAATTTACTATGCAAGACAAACAAGTCACCGACTCTTCTTTTACTGGACATAGAATAGGGATGTCTTTGTTGCTCTATATGCAATGTAGACAATCCTTCATGCCACCACCAACTTCCTCTGGATCTGATACTACCAATTCTAGATAAAAAAGATCTTCATTTGATTCGCGTTCATTCTCCTCTCTGGCTCTCTGAAAGATTACAGGAGCAGATATACTCTTACATTCAATTCTGGGTGCAGTAAGCAGAGTAGGAGTGACAGGGGTAACTATTGAAGGTTCTTAAGAGAGGATAGGTTCCTTTTCTGGACTGTCCAAAGAAACTTCTTTTGTGGCTCTGCAAAAAGATCTCTGGCATCTTCCAACCCAACTTCAGTGGGTTTGGGGTCATTGGAATTTGTACTACTAACTTATGCAGGCAGACTAACTGTTTTTGGAGATGATGGGATTGACACCAGGGTGGAGACAGCCCTAGTGAATGAATGAGCCCCTTCTGCCCTCCAATTCCTCAAAAAAAGTTGGCTCCCCATCCACTAACAGAGGACGCTCCTTTTGGCTGCCATCTTTGCCTGTCCAGATGACCGCATGAGCCAGGTCTCAGGGGTCTACCTCCCTAGCCCCCTGATTTTCTAGATATAAGAATGATATTGGATATCCAGGATTAAAGCTGTGGGTGACAAAGTTATGTCAGAGAGTATAGTCCTATAGGGTTGCTGAGTCCAAATTGATTCAGGTCCCATTAATATTCTTTATACATCACTTATTGTAAAGTGTTTTTTACTTTATGTTGTATTTTTATTTTTCAGAGATATAACTACAATGAAAGGAACCATTGTTGCTCAAGTAGATTCAAGTGAGTCCTTCCAGGAATTCTGCAGTACATCGTGTTTGTCACTGTATGAAGACAAACAGAATCCAACTAAAGGCGTTCTAAATAAATCAAGATGTACAATCTGTGGTAAACTAACAGAGGTTTGTATTTTTGTACTCTATTAATTTTGTTCTAATAGGACTATTTTAAACTGTTTGTGATAGCAGTTAGATGCTTTTTTTCATCAATGTGTTTGTCTCAAAGTGAGGATACATAAAAATCAGCTTAGAGGAATGGCTATCATGAAATCTTAAATTGCCATAGTGAAAAATTAAGATAATAATGTTTTTTGCCTCCTTGATATTTCAAAGTACTTACAGAGAGTACCATAGAATTTTGATTAATACATATACATTTTTAATCTACCAATATGCTTAATTTTGAAAATGCCCTTATAAAATGTATGGACAGCCAATATTATTAACTCAAATTGGGAATGTATATAAAGACTCTTTTCTCCTTATTCAAAGATATGTTCAGGTCTAAGCAGGGCTATTGCCTTTCTTGTATTTCACTGTTTTAAAAGGTGACTACATTAACATGAGTCCAGGTGTGGCCCTATTGGGCAGTCCTTGAATTGAATTGATAACTTTGAGGTTAGCAGTTCAAACACACCAGGCCCTTCAAGAGAGAAAAATGAAACTATCTGCTACTGCAAAGATTTAAAGCCTTAGAAACCCTGTGTAAGATTTCTATTAGCTTGAATTCACTGGAGGTCAGTGATTTGGTTTGGGAATTGAATATTAGGTGACTGGAACGGTGAACCCTCCTAATGGGAGATTAAAATTTTTTTTTCTTTTATGGGAGTAAAATATGTACATCTAATTTGAATTTTATAATATTGGCTCTCCTTTTTCTTGGGCAGCATACTTCATTATTTCTTTTAGATTTGTGTAAAGATTTTCTGACTATTTGGTTATACAGGTCAATATAAGAACTAACTAGACCAGGCTAATTTTAAAAATTACTTTGGGATGAAATTTGCGTCGATGTCACAATTTTCCTTTCTTAAATGCCAGATTTCTTTGCTTGTACAACAGCACTTCACAGAGTGGTGAGTGCTTTATCTCTGGAAACATAACTTTCCACAGAAAATTCTTGGGACATCATTGTTTCTGCTGGAGGACCTTGTTCTTAACATCTTGTTAAGACTCTTAATTAATTTCTTTTACTTTTCTTTTCAGATTCGCCATGAAGTTAGCTTTAAAAACATGACTCATAAGCTGTGCAGTGACCACTGTTTTAACAGATACAGAATGGCAAATGGTTTAATAATGAATTGCTGTGAGCAGTGTGGAGAGTACTTACCTAGCAAAGGGGCTGGAAACAATGTCCTTGTGGTCGATGGTCAGCAGAAAAGATTTTGCTGTCAAAGTTGTGTCACTGAATACAAACAGGTAATTCATGTTCTGATTAAAATAGTCTTTTGTGTTTTAAGGTGCTGTAATAGCTATATTCTAAAAAGAAAGTTTCTTGAGGGTGCTGACTTTAGTCTGCCTGGGTCACACTGCTGGCCCTGCCAATTAGTGTCACACAGGTGCTTTGGGTAAGAGACTTAAACCTTCCTTTAGTTTCATCATCTCTAAAATGATGAAATAGTAATACCTAAGTACTTGTATCCTGAGTAAAATGAAATCTGTATCTTGATTTTTTTTTTTTAAGAACCCTTTTCAAGAAAATCTAGTTCTTTATTAATTCCACTGTACCCTCTTTCAGTCATGATCACACCTCTCAGCTTTGTGTTTGACTGGAAGCATCATTGTTTGATTTCTTTATACATTCTATGTGAATGGAATTGATCTGTAATGTATGGATTTGGCTGTTCTGGATCTGAACAATGTATTTGTGAGGTTCATAGGTCTGCTCGGCTATGGTGTTCTCTTCTTAGAAACTGACTTTTACAAAAGTTGAAAAACCAATTTTCATTAACTTAGCTTACCAGTTTTAACTGTACCTATAACTCATTCTGATGAAAATAGAAATTCATGCTACTACTTTCTGAATTGATCTTGTGTTTGAAATTCAGGATACTTATAAAAATAGAATTAATGAATTAGGTATCAGGACAGTTCAAATGGTTGCTTCTCTGAAACTTGAATGTTGTAAAAAGATAGACAAACAAGTTTTACTGATGAATTTGTCATTTTTAGTCATATAGTCTTTTCGGTTAAGAATGGCACATTTATTATAAAAAAGCAGTTTAAGACAGATCCTGAAAAACTACACTTGACTACAAGAAAGATGACTACTACATGGAATTTAACCACTAACCACTAATGGCCAAAGATAAATAAATTAAAGGTTTTCTTCAGACTAAAACAGATCAAATACGCAATTGAGTATATTGTTCCTTACTGGTAATTGAAGTACAATGGTAGGAAATAAAGAAAACAGCTGATTGTGTACATTTCTGACCTTGGGTTAACAGTGCTTACCAATAGTACCATGAGGGCTCCTGAGAAAGAATTCTAAAACCAGAACACCAAATAACTTGCCATTAAGTTGATCTTAACTCATAGTGATCTTGGAAGTTGGCTGAGTTTATTGTTGCTGTAGGTTAAGGATCCTTGGTGGCATAGTGGGTTATGAGTTAGACTAATGACTAGATTGACTGTTTCACCCACCAGCCACTCTGTTGGAGAAAGTTAGACTTTTTACTCCTTTTAAAAGTTTATAGAATCCAAGTCCTACAAGCATAGTTATTTAGTCCTGTATAGTATTTATGAATCAAAAGAAAGAATAGTTGAAAAATTCAGACTTGTTTGTAGAAATGACCCTGCTAGAATATACTTGATAAAATTTTGCAAGACAGCATATTCATGGGAGAGGTCATTCTTTATTCAGCAACATCAACGGTGACTTTTCCAAATGGACATCACCAGATGGAAGATACAAGAATCAGACTGACTGCATATGTGGAAATGAGACCACGAAAAGCCCAATATCATCAGTCAGAAACTAGGCCAGTTGCCAACTGCAGAATGATACATGTTTAAACTTAAGAATAGTTTAAGGGCTGAGCCCCGGTGGCGTAGTGGTTGTGCGCGGGACTGCGGCCCACTGGGACGGAGGTTCAATTCCAGCAGTGGGGCTGGGCCTCCTTCTCCCACCACCGGAGAGCAGTGACGCATCCCCCCCCCCCAAAAAAAAAAAAAAAGAATAGTTTAATGTATTGAATATCAGTGACTGTTAGTCTGGATGGACCACAGAAACAAATCCAGGGAGGCTCGTGTATAACAAAGAACTTTATATACAAAAGCACTTGAATATTGAAGAAACATCCCAGTGCAGTTCAGACCAAGTCTCTAAGTTTGATATTCGCCCATATGTCCGGTACCAATCTATAAATGCCTCCCCAGACTCAAAACACATACAGTGATGCCAGATGCAGGAAGGTCATGGGCCAGTGGGCGGAGGCTTTTCAAAGCTGGCAGGGTAATGCTGGCAGGAGTCTCCCCGTCTCTAGAGTAGCTCCATGTAGCATAGCAGGAAGGCGAAGCCGAGTCTGTGTGTATCTGCCCTCCAGTGAGCTATTTATTTCTGTGGAGCCTCCAAATGAGGTCATCAGTCTGTGTTACCTGATGAACAGGCTAGACTCCACCCTTTGACAAGTTGACAGGAGATTTGGTCACTACCACAGTGTCCAAAAATCATTGTTGAATGGCATCAAGGCTATCAAATAGAGAAAGCACAAGGTCATTAAAAAGACAGGAAAGAAAAAAATAGCCAAAGTAGATTTCAAGAGACTGAAAACTTATTCCCAGTTATAGAATAGCTACTGTATATACTCCAGAAGAAGCCGACCTGAATATCAGTCGAGGCAACTTAATTTTACCACAAGAACTACATTAAAAATGCTGAAAACCTCAACTTATACAGAAGTATATATGATATGATAAAATAAAAGCACTGACCAGCTAAGCCCCGGTGGCGGTAGTGGTTGTGCGCGGGACTGCGGCCCACTGGGATGGAGGTTCAATTTCTGCTCACAGGAGCAAAGGCTGGGCCTCCTACTCCCACCACCTGAGGGCAGTGATGCCAAAAAAAAAAAAAAAAAGCACTGACCATCTGATTGAAAAGGATGACCCAAGAAACCAAAGTAAAGTATGATAATGAAATATGCAAAGTTCTGGTGTTAGAAAACCAAAAGAAAACAACCCACATGGTATTTCAGGAATAAAAGGTAAGGTTATGATTTAAAATATTGATTCTATGGAAAGATTCGGGAAGCATCAAAGGAAGATGGAACACAAATACACAATGTTCTAAAATAAGCCGATCAACATTCAATCATTTCAGGTGACTAAGAGCCAATAACATTGAATGGAGCAGTTCAAGCTGCATTAAAGTATTAGCAAATGAGTCTTTAGGAATCTGCGAAACCAATTGAGCTGTTTCAGCAAGCAGCTGCAATTTTGGAAGAACTCATCTACAAGATACCTACAAGAAGACACCCTTATTTGTGTCTACTCCAAAGATGATCCAACACAATGTGGAAATGATCAAATAATATCATTAATATCACATTAAGTATACTTTTAATTAAAAGGGTATTTTTTTTGGGGGGGGGGGCATCAACTCTCCGGCGGTGGGAGTAAGAGGCCCAGCCCCACTGCTGGAATTGAACCTCTATTCCAGTGGGCCGCAGTCCCGCACACAACCGCTACGCCACCGAGGCTCAGCCCTAATTAAAAGTTTTTGTAGCAGCACATGAATGGTGAACTGCCAGAAATTCAAGCAGGATTCAGTAGAGGAATATCATGGTGATATCATAGGGATTTTGGCTGACACCAAGAATACCAGAAACATACTTAAAGAGTTTCAGCAACTATGAAAAGCTACTCAACTGTGTAGATCCTAACAAATTATGGATAACCTTATGAAGAGTCTGAATTGTAAAACACAATTTTAGAACCTATGTAAAGCCAAGAGGTAGTAAGTGGAACAGAACAGGATGCACTACGTAGTGTAAATTCAGGAGAAAGTGTCCAACACAGTTTGTATCCTTTCATCATATGTATTCAATCTATGCCGAGCAAATGTAAAAGGCTGACCTAAGTGAAAAAGTACAGCTTTAGAACTGGAGAAAGATGCATTAACACCTATATGATATACCTTGCTGATGTTGACTGAATTCTACAACCTTCAGTATAGGCTGGACATGAAATAAAAATCCTCATAACTCGGACCAATAGGCACAACATTAATGATAAACAGGAATCTTGAAACTGTTAAGATTAATTTTACTTGGATTAACAGCACCCATGTAAGCAGCAGTGATGAAATCCATTAACACGTATTGCATTGCAACAAAAGACCTCTTTGACATGTTAAAATCTGAAGATGTCACCTTGAGGGCTAAGATGAGTCTTACCCAACCCATGATAGTTTCAGATGCATCATATATATGTGAAAACTAGGTAATGTATAAAGAAGACCAGAAAATAATTCATTCTACTGGATTATCGTTTTGGCAAAGACTATTGAGTGTACTGCAAACTCAAAAAAATGAACAAATCTGTCTTGGGAAGAAGTACCACTTGAATGCTCCTTAGACTTAAGGATGGTGAGCCGTTGTCACATGCTTAGGACAAGTTTTCAGTAGGGCCTCCTTCCTAGAGAAGGCCATTGTGTTTGTTAAGTAGGTCAGCAAAAAAAATAGGACAACCCTTAGCAACATGATGACATAGTAACTATAGTGATGAGTTCAAATAGCAATGTGTGTGAGGATGGTTTCAGAAAAGGAAACGTTTCATTCTGATGTACATGGAGTGCTGTATCAGAAACAACCGAATTGCACCCAGTAACAACAGCTGTTAAGTCAATACGTGCCTAATCACTAGCAGAAGGTAAAAGCAGAACCTCCACAAATACCTCATAAAACAAGAATGGTTGGTAGCCTTAAGCAGCACAATAGAGAAAGTTGAATAAGCTCCTCAGAAGGCTTAACTCCATGTAGACGTCTATAAACACTTTGAAAGTCCAGATTAAAAGGTTTTTTTTGTTTTTGTTTTTGGGGCATCACTGCCCTCTGGTGGTGGGAGTGGAAGGTCCAGCCTTGCTGCTGCTGCTGCTGCTGCTGCTGCTGCATTTGAACCTCCAACCCAGTGGGCTGCAGTCCCAAATACAACCACTACGCCACCGGGGCTCAGCCCTTAAAAGTTATTTTTTATGAAAACACAATTTATCTAAATTGACTCTAACATAGGACCCTGTTTTCATTGAAGAAGTGGAGAGGTCTAAGTACCTCGGCATCTCTTTGAGCTGAACACACCTACAGGAGTAGAACTGCTCCAGGATATTTTCAGAATTGTAAGCTTCGTGGAAGCTGACTCACACATCTTTATCCCAAAGCGAGGTCTAACTGCCAGGCTTTGGATTGGTGACTGAGCACTTGGTCACTGTGTCACCAGGACTCATTATTAGTACACCTCCAAAGGAACCAGGTTCAGATGGTTTCCAGGGCAATTCTGTCATATTCAGAGCAACATATTCTAATGTTTCAGTTGTTCCAGAGCACAAAAAAGGAAGAAAATAGCTTCCCTTTTAACTTTTAATGAAAGTGACTTCTTTAAAGGGACATTAACATTTTCAAATGATCAAATCATTAATAGTATGCCCTACTTATTTGTGGGAAAATTTTCATTTTTCATTCAATTTTGTAAGAAAAATTGTAGCGGCTGAGCCCCAGTGGCGTAGTGGTTGTGCGCGGGACTGCGGCCCACTGGGATGGAGGTTCAATTCCAGCAGTGGGGCTGGGCCTCCTACTCCCACCACCGGAGAGCAGTGATGCCCCCCCCCCCCCAAAAAAAAATGGTAGCTTGGTTTTATTTTGTCCGTAATTATGGTAAAATGTATAAATGATAAGATTTTACAATGTAAGCACTTTTAGGTGTGCAATTCAGAGACAGTAACTAAATTTATAGTTTATGTAAAGTTATTTCATTGTAATAAAAAATAATTTCCCCTTTAGCCATTTTTAACTGTATAGCCCATTTATTCTAAATATATCCTCAGGGCTTTGCAGCCATTATCCCACTTATTTCTAAAATGCACTCATCAATCTGAACTCAGTACTCTCGCAGAAATTACCTAGTAACCCCTCTCATTAGTGCCTAGCAGCTACCACCTTATTTTTTGTCTCTATTTATGTGACTTTTCTAGAAATTTCATGTATTTAGGATCAAGCAATAATAGTCCTTTTGTGTTTGGATTGTTTCTCATAGCCTTAGGTTTGTGAGGCTTATCCACGTCACTGCATGTTTCAGAATTTCAGCACTCTGTTTATCTACTCATTGGTTCCTAGACAATTGGATTATTTCTATTTGGGGTTTTTTGTGTTCCTGTTCTCATTTCTGAGTATATACTTAGTACTGGGCTTACTGGGTCATGTGTTGGTAGCTTCAACTTTTTGAGAAACGGTCAAGTTGTTTCGCACAATGGGTGTATTATTTTACACTCCCATCAGCATGGATAAGGTTTTAGTTTCACAACTGGCAACACCTGTTAATTTCTGTTTCAGATTTCTAAAGTCATAGCAAGCCAAAATGTGAAAAGACAGTTATTTCTGTATTAATTTTTTTAGTATAATTGACATACTTTTGACCTACCTGTTTTGATTTTTGATAGTTTTTAATATTGCACTGAAAATCTGTACAATGAAGTCTTCTCCAATTCAGCTATTTCCACGTGTGTAATTTGTTATGCAATCTTTGTTGCTATGTTTTCCCAAATTATTCTACTAGTATTAACACAAGAGAAAGAAACAAACCCAGTTTTTTGTTACCAAGTTGATTCTGACTCTTAGCAGACCTAGAGGACAGAGTAGAACTGCCCATAGGGCCCAAAGCTATAAAGAGACCCATATTTGTGCCCATTCTAGAGAAAGGTGATCCAACAGAATGCAGAACTATCAAGCAATATCATTAATGTCACACACAAGTAAATTTTTGCTGAAGGTAATTTTAAAATGACCGCAGCATTACATTGACAGAAAACTGCAAGAAATTTATGCCAGACTCAGATGAGAACACAGAATTAGAGAGAGCATTGCTGAAAGCAGCTAGTCAAAAATGCATTTGGGGATTTCTCCCTTAACATACTTACTTAGTCTTTATGGTGAACAAATAGTCTGGGAAGCTGGTCGGTGTTGCAGCATCAGGATGGGAGGAAGGTTCTTTTATCAATATCTTTGCTTGCTGATATCCAAGTGAATTGAAAGAATTTACCATGCTCAACCAACCAAGAATGTGGCAGCAGAAACGAGGCATGCCCTGAGCTAAATGGATTGACACAGTGACCGCATCACTGGTTCAGAGACAGAAACAACTGCGGATGCCGCAGGACTGGGCAGTTTCCTTCTGTTGTGCATCGGGTTGCTGTAGGTTATAAAGCAGCAGTTCTCAGCCTGTGGGTCGAATGGCCCTTTCACAGGGGTCACCCGATTCCTAACAGCAGCAAAATGACAGTTATGAAGTAGCAATAATTTTATGGTTGGGGGGGCCACCGCCACATGAGGAACTGCATTGAAGGTTGCTGGGTGAAAGCCTACTCGTGGCACCCAGCAACAACGAGGCGCAAAGACGTTTTGCATATTATATTTTGACCAAACTATGAGATTAGAAATTTTCTTATGTGAAAAGACGTGCACTTTTTGTTGTGATAATCGCTGACCTAGGAGATATTTTGGAAAATTAATGTTTGCCCTATAAAGGGAAAGCTAGATTATTAATAATAACTATGTGTTCATTCAAGGAGACATGACATTAAAAGAGCATTTTGAAGAGTAGGCAAGTTTTTAAAAATAATTTTATTATAGATATTGGAAAAAAATTTTAACTAAGTCCCATATATTTCAGACCCATTCATAAAATGATTAAAAATGAATCATGATCTAATTAGATTATAAGAACAGCTGAGTAGTAGAACAAGCTAGAAATAGAATAATCAAATGAAAAAGACAAACCCTGGCCATACTTGGAGAGTAAGATAGACAGGAATAGTGTTTTGTGCCTATGAAAATGAGACTGAATTGTCACTCTGTGAGGATTCTTTTTTCAATGAACAGCTGGTAAGACTAAGCATCAAGATAAATTTAGTTTGGAATCTTCCAGTTTACTATTGTCAGTTCTTAAACAAATACTTGGACAAGTGATATTACTGTAGTGAATATTGTACAACTAAACATTTTGTATTATCATTAAATAAAAAGAATTATTGGGGGGAAACATTCTTGAAGATAATAGATGGGTATAAATTAGATGCATAATTTTTTACTGATAGAGGACATGACCAGACATCTCTGAAGACCACTCAACTAGATGATTTAGTCAGTGTGTCTTCTTTGCAATCTGGAAGCTAAAAATCCTAAGGTGATTTTCTCTTCTTTATCCCCCCCCCCCACTTTTGTGTCCTACATTGACTTTGTGCAATTACCCCCCCCACCCCCATTGTGTATTTTTAGCCTCATTTATCATTTGGGTTCTGAAGAAGTTAATAAACAACATCCTGACAGTGAAAATTGTAAAATGCTTATTAACTCTTGTCTTTTTTTTTTTTACTCTTGTCTTTCAATAGTTGACATTTTCCAGCATAGTATTTTGACTTTCATGGAAATCAAAGAGCATGTCTTTTGGAATTTTCTAACAGAAGGAGCAAGGATATAAGTTTTTGTATTATGTGCTGGAAGCTCTCTCGTGGGTGCCAACAAATACATTTAGACTCAGAAGGACCCTGTATGACAGAGTACAACTTCCCCACCATGTTTCCTAGGCCGTCATCTTTTGGGGAGCAGGTTCCATGTCACCTGAGGAACCTCTGGGTGGGTCTAGCAGCTGAGTTCTTATCTATTGTGCCACCAGTGCTCATTGGACGTTCTCTTTTCACCTCTAAAGTTCTCACCTGGCAACTCATTTTGCTGCTGCTAATAATCTCCACGTGAATTACTTTTGAATGAGAGTTTCTTATAAGGATTATACTCAATAAGAGCTTAGAACACATTAGACTACCTACGAGATTGAAGTGACTTCATTTTTAGAGTAATTTAGGCCTGAAGTGAAATTTCTTTTTAATTCTTGCCAGTTTTATTGCTGTTATTATTTCGTCATCACATCCTCCCGCCCCTCCCCACCCTCCCGATAATTGGGCAACAGTGGTGGAGATGGGGTATATCTGCAGTTAGGAAAGTCGGGGTGAGAGTGTTGCGTGCTTGAAGTTTGTGTGTCACAAAGCAGATCCTGGAGAATTAATTTACAGATTGCTTGCTGAGCATTCTTCTATCAATGTTTTATGAAGTTTTTGCTCTTTTTTTAGGTAGGCAGCCATCCAAGTTTCCTGAAAGAGGTACGGGATCACATGCAAGATTCTTTCTTGATGCAGCCTGAGGTAAGCAGAAATGCAGTAGGCTTTATTAATATACTAATGCTTTCAAATACTGCCTCACTCTCTATGTTGTACCTCAAGATTTCTTTGCACTATGCAGCATACCAGAATGTGAGTTGATGTTTGTTTTGTTTATCTCTCTCACTTTTGTATATCTCTATTTCTAGTTTCACTAAATTTTTTTTTTTTTTTTTTAGTTTCACTAAATTTTACATGTGACTATTTTCTAGTGCTATGCCCATTTGTCTTGAGATGCTTATGTTCTGGAAAACTTTTAATTTTTTTCAAAACCAATTTATTGGAAGTTAATACAGATATCATTCCATTTAACCCCATCAAGCAGTATTGTACAATTGCTACCACAATCAGTTATATTTTTGATACAAAGTAAGCATCAACTCTAGGATTAGGGTTAGGAAAAAAATTTTAAAAAGTAAGCATCAAATCATAAGATTTGAAAGTTTCCATCACCACTATGCTTTTTGTTTTGTTTTGTTTTGTTTTTTGGGCCTCACTGCCTCCGGTGGTTGTGGGCACTACCCAGTGCTGCTCCTGAGACCTGCCGCTGGAATTGAACCGCCAAGCTCACGGACCGCAGTCCCGCACTCAACCACTTAAGCCACTGGGGCTCAGCCCACCACTATGCATTTTGAACAGTACAGAAAGGGGCACTCTTTTGTTCTGTTATATTATCAAATCACCACTAGTCAAAGCCAACTCTAAAGCAACTAATAATCACAAGTTATCCTCATTACTCTGATAACATCTTCTGAGTACCCTGATGCTCTTTGTGTTGTCTGGCCTTTCCTATCCTGGCAGGTGGGAATGAAAAATATTTCTAGTTCTTTGGTTTGCCTTGGAAATTGGTTAGCCTTGTGTCTACCTGTGTTTCTGTGGGGTTTTATTCTCGCCTCTGATGGTTTCCTTTTACATATAAGTGTCTTCTAATCAAATACTTAGAAGTTCTTGTGTGGGACAATTAATTAAGCATTTGACTATTAGCTGGAAGATGGGTTCATCAAAACCCCCCAGAGGCACCTTGATGATCTAACTGTGAATCTTCACAGGCTTCGAAACTTCATGCAGTTGTCATTATGAACTTGGTGGCAACTTTTTTTTTAACTTCTTGAGATCCTCGGAGGTGTGTGTCTGTGTGCCTGCATTGCAACTACCTTCTGTAAAGTATTCTGCTTTTCCAACCAAGATGCCTTGGCCTTGAATTCAAATTTCTATCTCTTTAAGGTCAAGAAATTTCTAATTGCATTTAGGTCTCCCTGGCCTTGCTAGAGCCACCACATAGAGCGTTTCATTTATTTATTTGTTTCTTTTATCTTAAATGTATAGATTGTTGTGCACCGTGTGCCCCCCTTTTATTAGTTAACACTGGCTGTTTCTGATCCTTTCTAATTCGAACTAGTTTTCCAGTCTGTGTTTCATGAACTTGACTTGATTTTTTAAAAAATATTAGGCTTTCATTTTGAGGTGGGGTGGGGGTAGAGTGTTTCTCTACTTGGGTCTATCTTATTCTACATTAATTTGAATCACTTAGCCATCCTGGGAGTTTCCCCCCCCCCTCCCCCCCCCCCAGGCACTGGAGTGGGGGATGGGTAATGAATTAAAAGTAAGCTGTAGACTAGAAGATTAAAGTAAAAAGTCCCTGACCTTTTTTTACTATATAAAAATAGATCTTAGGGGCTGAGCCCCGGTGGCGTAAGTGGTTGAGTGCGGAACTGCAGCCCGCAGGCTTGGCGGTTCAAATCCAGCGGCGGCTGGGTAGCACCCACGACCACCAGAGGCAGTGATGCCCAACAATAAATAAATAAATAAAAGTAGATCTTATAACTTGAAGAGATAGATTGAGTATTTTATTTAAGCATTTTTCACTTGACTTGTCTCGTGTTTTTTAGTTTAAAAACTTTTACAATATATCACAATTGAAGTCTTACCAGCATTTTATTTTGATTTATAGAGTCTTTAACTATAATGTGTTAACTATAATCCTGGTAGACTAGAGAAACAAATTCATGGACTCTCATGTTTATACGGAAGAGCTTTATATATTCACTAGATGTCCAATGCTCTATCCATTGTGCCACAGAGCCTCCTGAAAGTGCTTTATATAAAAGAGCAATTGTACATTAAGAAAACATTCCAGCCCCATCCAGATCAAGTCCATAAGTCCAGTGTTACCCCATAGGTCGATATTAATCCATAAATTCCTTTTAGACTCAGCCAGCCATGCAATGATGTTGAATGCAGGAAAGTCACAGGCCAATGAGTAGAAAGCCTTGTAGGTCAAGTGGCGGTGGAAGCATCTCAGCACTGGTGTGGTGTCTCCACGTGACTCCTGCAGCTCCAGGGCTCTGGCTCCATCATCGTGTCCCTTGTGTCTTGTGCACAGGAAGGGCTCACAGACAGTGGATCTGCGTCCTGCCTTCAGTGAGCGATTTCTCTCCGTAGAACCTGCACTTAGGGTCACAAAGCTGTGACCTGATTCACAGGCCAACTTCCACCGTTTCCCGCTTAATAGTCTAACTACCACATGTAATATTAATAAATGAATAAAATAAAGTATTTAGGAATACAGAGAACCAATTGTATAAAAATAAAGTTAGCAAAAGAGTTAAAGCTAGTGGTATTTCTGATTATTAGTGTACTAAATAATAAGGCAAAGCCTCCCGGAAAGCTCCAGACTCTGCCTCCAAGTCAGTGCTGACTGACAGAACCCCGCAGAGCAGACCTGCCCTTGGGTTCTAAGACTGTGACTTCATGGACGTAGAGAGCCCGTGTGCTGCGCTGCGCAGACCAAAGAAACAGACCCAGGGAGACGCGTGTGTGAGAAAGGGCTTTACACACAAGAGCAGTCGAATATGGAGAAAGCATCCCAGCCCAGTTCAGATCCAGTCTGTAAGTCCCATGTCAGCTCTTAGGGCAGTCAGATGCCAATCTATCTGTAAAGTCCTTTTCAGACTCACAAAGCACATGCAAGGAAGCCGAGTGCAGGAAGCTCACGGGCCAGTGGGTGGCAGTATTGTGGATCCAGTGGCTTTGTAAGCCTCTCAGCACTAGCAGGGGTCTCTGGTCTTTAGCTCTGAAACAGACTGCCTCAGGGCAACTTCATGCGACTTCTCAGCAGCGTCTCTCAGGGAGTGAGTCTTGTCAGTAGAGACTCTCTAAGGGAGTGAGCAGAGAGCGTGTCTCCCGCCTCCCAAGGAGGAAATGTGAAATACTGTGGTTCCCAGAATTCGCAGGAGAAGGCTATGTCCACACAGAGGCCTCATTAGCTAGATACTGATTGTCAGACGAGACTCCGCCCCTTCACTCTAAATCCTCAGATTGATACAGATAAAGTAACTACAACACCTTCTTTTTTCTCCTTTGGAACCCTTAATGGTTTGGACTGCTGACTCTGACGTTAGGAAAGCCCAACATGTGTAACAACTGTGCCACCAGGGCGCTTTGCAGACAAAGTCACAGGTTGTAGTAAATCAACTGTTGTTAGTTATCCTCATTCCAAATTTAGATATGAATATCATCACCAGCATGTGATTTTAAAACATCCTCTAGTTTTTTCTTTAACAAGTCAGTGGGGCACAAGAAAAGGTACTGAAGATTGAGGTTTGATCAATACCATTTAAAATCAGATATCTTTAACTTGGGTCCATTACATTCATTAAATAGAAAAAAATATTAAAATTAAAAAAATTTTAGTGAATAAATGGAAAATGAACCACTTTGCACCAAATTCCTAAATATATTACTGCCTCTCTGAGTTTCAGAGGCAGTAAATCTTTTTTTTTTTTGGTGCCTTTGGGGGGGAACTTTTTTGATGCTGTCTCTGTCCCTATCAGGGATGGGGTATCTCTGTGCCCCCAGGTGTCCCCAGACTCGCTGTCTTAGAGACTCTAAGCAAAGCATGGGCAGCTGGGCTAGCCCTGGGGGGAGGGGGCAGCAGATATCCCTCTCTCCCACTCCAGGCTATGCTCCCAGCCTGAGAGAGAGGACCCAGGAGAAGCCTGGACCCCACCCCTCATAACCCTTGGTGCTCTTCATGCCCATGAGCTATTCATGATCTATGCCCCCCACATTCACCTCCACACTTAAAAGGTAGTTCCCCGCCCCCCACCCCCACCTTGGGGAAGGGCAGGAGCTTGTGACCCTGTCAAGGGTGTCCCATGGGCCTCTCCTGAATGCAGGCCTGAGTCGCAGCTCTCCCCAGACTGTGAACAGTCTGAGCCCTCTTCTTTACTGGCTTCCATCTCTGGCCCAGTGCAGCAGCCCCCACATTGAGCAATGCCTGGGCTCCCAGGAGGCCAGAACGTAGGGGTGAGTCCCTGTGGCAGGGAGGAAGGGGGTAAGCCGCAGCCTGGAGGCTGTACATTTTTATGGGAGTAGGCAGTCTTGTCTTGCTCCTTTGGAATAGTTGATGGGTTTAGACTGTTGATCTTAGGGTTTAGCAGTTCAGCACTTAACTCTCTATACTATTAGGGATCCTTGGGAAAGGCATAATAATTAGGCACAGTTAGTGTGCAGCCACCTTTCTTGTTAACATCTAAAAAATATTTTGTTTTGAGGGGCTAGCACAATACATAAAAATGTCAAATGATTTGATGTAGCTGATTATGTAACCACAGAAGACTCAACTACAAGTTACAGACTTACTTGGGCTCTGCATTGATTATGACTTGTTACTAACAGGTTAAGTTTTTAATGCAAATGCAGCATTTCATCTGAATTTTACTTATTTTCTCAATGTATTGTATTTTAAATCAGCCTACTTTTGTCCTGGACTTCCCCATGGCCCTCTTGTGCACTTATATTCCTACGTGTGAAAGCGACTTTTGTTTGGAGCCTGGCTGGGATCCTTGTCACACATTGAGCAGCGGGAAAGCATCAGCCGCTCTGCAGGAGAAAGGGCGGGCTCTTTGCTCCTGTGAAAGTCAGGGCTTCTGCGACCCACAGGGGCTTCCTGCACTATTCTAGGAGGTTGCCACGAGGCCGTGCACTTTTACTGAACAGCTGCATCTAGCTAAAGGATTCTGACTCCCTCAACTGTAGAAAGGTGCTTTAGGGAAAATATGTACTGAAAAGTAGACTTATTTTTCTAATTGCTCATTTCTTAACCTTGTCCTCTTATATTTCAAATTTTAGAAATATGGAAAATTAACTACTTGTACTGGCTGTCGAACACAATGCAGGTTTTTTGATATGACGCAGTGCATAGGTCCTAATGGATACATGGAGCCATATTGTTCAACTGCTTGCATGAACAGTCACAAGACAAAATATGCAAAATCGCAAAGTAAGTTTCAGGTATTTGGAAAGTTAATAATTAATAATATGACTAATATCTTACATTAAGTACTGTGTTAGTTTGGGTAGAATATAGGGAAACTCAGGTGTAAGAGAGCGTTATCTCACAGAGCAATTGTAAAACATTCTAGCCCAGACCATGTCCATCAGTTCATGTCCATATTACTGCATATGCCAGTACTAGCCTCTTTAGACTCCTACAGCCAGACAGTGGTGCTGAATGCAGGAAGATCGCAGCCGCGTGGGTGGATTCGGTGCTTGTGGAGGCGTCTGCCCCAGTCGTGGCGTGGGTCTCCACCTGGCTCCTCCAGTTCCAGGACTCTGACTGCATCAGTGTCCCTCCAAGTGGCTTGTCAGCAGGAAGACCAAGCACAGTCTCCTCCTCTGGGGAGGAATAGTGGAGTTCTTAAAATCCTCAGGAGAAGGCCATGCCCACATGGAGCCCTCATTGGCTACGGCCTGATTGACAGACTAGATTCTACCCCTTAACAAGTTGACAGGAGATTGTGTAACTGCCTTAAGTACTTAGTCTTTATTTTTGTATGCTCACTTTAAATTGCTTATATATGTTTGTTACACTGATTTTTTACTTTCATTAATGCAAACTGGTTTTGTAGCTTGAAGATCATTTCTCAATGATATCTCTTTATTAAAGTGACCAGACTTTAATATTAGTAATGTGGGACACCATTGACGGGGTGAGGGGGTGGAGGGGGTATATTCCCTTCCCCTCCTCCCACCGTCCCTTAGCTAATCGTGCTTTCTTTACAAAAATCAGGGTTGTTTTGAAACACTGCGGGACGTGGGAAAAATTGTTGGAAATCGGGACTTTCCTGCCAAAAGCGGGATGGTCACTTTACATGTGTTCTTAATTAAAATCGTCCATTCCAAACATTATTAAAACTTAGACGTATTTTATAGAACCATAAGACTAGGTTATTTTCAAATGCAAGTGATTCGAAATTCCCATTGTTTCATTAATATATCTGATCCGTACTTTTTCTCTCCTAGGTTTGGGAATTATTTGCCATTTTTGTAAGCGAAACTCTTTACCTCAATACCAAGCCACAATGCCTGATGGAAAACTGTATAACTTTTGCAATTCTAGTTGTGTAGCTAAATTTCAGGTTTGTTAATTATTTTACATACTTTCTCACAATACAATACATTCACCTCAAAATGGTGTACTATGCTGTATCTTTATTTTATGTATTAATATTTTATTCTATTTGATTGAGGGTAAAGTTGGAATATGGAGAGAGTATAGTGATTGAGGGGTGGAAGACATGTTTGTATTGGTGTGTTCTTTTTCATAAATGACTTTGACTTTTTATTTGTGATAGACAAAGTTTAAACAAATTTTAGCCATTGTCAAACTTAGTGCCAGTGTGTTGTAGTATTTTCTTAGTAAATTGGCTTCAAATAAAATATAAACCTTTAAAGGAATTGTGTTTTCTGGTGGTGGATGAAAGAGGTCCTAGGTACATTTTGCATGAAGAAGCATAAATGTTTTCTCTCTACATATGAAATCTGCCATGGAAAATGGGATTCAATGTTAATACAGAGCTAGTCAGAGTTGTAGGAAACCATGTTTCATGTTGGTAAACACAGACAAATATTTTCTGCAATATGAATGGTCTCAACAAATAGCAGTGTAACCGTAAGCATTCAGACTTAACAAGGATGACCATAGGTGGGAATACTTTGAAGATTTTCAAGCACTGGACTAAACTAGTAGGTTCCTAAGGCACTCTGGAGTCCTAGTGGTGTTGTGCATTGGGCTGCTAACTGCAAAGTCAGAGATTAGAAAGTACCAGTCATGCCACAGGAGAAAGATGAAGATTTTAATAATCATATTATTTTTTCCAGTTTGTGTGATTTTGAAATATGTAAAGAAAAGATAGTCAAATTGCATAAACCAAGTATATCAGAACATTAATATGTCAACATATCCTTTTTGTACTTTTAAAAAATATTTTTATTGGGGCTTGTACAACTCGTATTACAATTCATACGTCCATCTATTGTGTCAAACACATGTGTACATTTGTTGCCATCATCATTCTCAAAACATTTTTCTACTTCAGCCCTTGGGTTCAGCTCCTCACTTGTTTGATTTTTAAAGACAAAGTTGATATACTGAGGAAAAATTTTAGCAAGATATAGTAGGTATCTAGTAGTAGTCATAAATAGGCATTTCAAAATGCCTGTGAGTACCAATATGTTTGTTCTTTGTTTCAGGCTCTCAGTATGCAGTCATCTCCAAATGGCCAGTTTGTGGCTCCAAGTGATATTCAGTTGAAATGCAATTACTGCAAAAATTCCTTTTGTTCAAAGCCAGAAATCCTGGAGTGGGAGGCAAGTCCTGTTTTATTATGTATATTATCTGGATCCATAATTAAAGTCTAGTAAGTCAAGTGTGCATTTTCATCTGGAAACCTCTATCTTTGCCGATAAGGATTAGCTTTTCAGATTTTAGAGTGATTGTATTATTTTACCTTCCTAATGGGAGAAGGACCGATGGAATATTCCTTTTCACGTCAAACAAAAAATGCTCAGTTGTGTTCCTGTGTACTTGGGCACTGTTTGATGAGGTTAGATTCCAGAGACCAGGTGGTTAGGCACACGTGGAGCATGACCACATTGGCCCACATGCAGGCATGACTGCCAAATCACATCACTGCATGACATGTGGTAGCAGAGAACCGTACAGTGCCACTCCTAATAGGTCTGTTTTTAAGTCACGATAGGATTGGGACTTTGCCTTATTGAGTATATGCAACAAAGAACATTTCATTTTTTTCCCCATGTATTTGTTTTTGAGTGAAAGGTTACTGATGTAAAATTCTCATCTTTCTCTACCTTTGTTAATTTTTTAAAAATCATTTTTCCACTTTTCTTAGCTCCAGTCTGCCATTTTGTTATAGCGATATGTTCACTCTTTCATTGAGTAAATTTTGCGTGGTTTAATGTTAATTGAATTTTGTGAAGCTGATGGTATATTGGTTACATTTAAATTTGAAATGACCTCTGCAGGATGAAGATGGGTCTTTCTGTTCCCATAAGAGTTACAGACTGGCGGGCTGAGCCCTGGTGGCATAGTGGTTGAGTGCGGGACTGCGGCCCACTGGGTTGGCGGTTCAAATCCAGCAGCAGCTCTATAGGAGCAAGGCTGGGCCTCCTACTCCCACCAGGGGGCAGTGATGCCGCCGGCCCCCCCCCCCCCCCTCATAAAGTCACAGGGACAGTTCTACCTGTCCTGTTGCCTTGCTTTGAGTCGGTACCAATTCAATGGCAGTGATTTTAGTCTGGGTCTGAGCGCGTGCACACGTGTATATGCACATGCACACCTGACTGAATTTAGCTGTGTCTGTGTTGGTTAAACTAGGTATGGCCTATATGGAATGAATTGCAAATGTATTAAATAGGTAAATACATTAAACTTTGCTGTAACGGTGACCTTTCCCCCTCATGTTCTCTGAATGTCACCAACTTAACTAAGGCTGTCATTGTACATTTAGAACAAAGTGCATCAATTCTGCAGCAGAACTTGTTCAGATGACTATAAGAAGTTGCATTGCATAGTTACATATTGTGAATACTGTCAAGAGGAGAAGACTCTTCATGAAACAGTTAATTTCTCTGGCGTTAAGAGACCTTTCTGTAGTGAAGGCAAGTGGATTTAAACAGTATTTTTTATAGTCTTTACTATTGAATTGTTTTTGGTCAAAATATTGAAAATAATATAACTATATGCCTGTATAATTTTAATGTAGCTGTACCTCCCTTAAATGAGTTTGCTTTCCTACATATCTGCTCTTTGAGTTTATATCGAACCCTGAGCTTCAACTTGTTTTCCCTGAAAAAATTTTGGTGACTTATTTTTGCATTACAACAGTTATAAACAAAAATTAAAGAATTATTATGCCAAAATATGCTAGTGTACCCGCAAATTGTGGTCTGAAAGATGGTTTTCTAAGTTGATTGGTTTGTAATTTTACCCCCTCCCTAGAGTCCACCTTATATTTGTTTCTGTACAGTTTACTGCCTATCTATAAAGATATTTGATAAATCTGGGATGAAAAGTCACCTCCAGCAGTTCTATAATAGAAAAATACTTTCATTATTTAATTTGGAATGCCAGGGAAATACTGATTTCTGTTTCAGAACATTTCAAAATTCCCTTCCCTTCCATCTGTGGTTTTGTGGTTTTGGGGCCATGAAACAGACTGTAGAATTTGACTCAAGTGCTAAGTCTTCCCATGGATAGGAACCAGCATTATTAACAGCCCGTAATCTGTTGGTGCCTCACATATGTAGCCTTGATCCTGTTCTATTTGAACTGTATGAATTTCTTTTTTAACATATAGAAAACTAGCAGTAAATAGACTACTGGTACGCAAAACTCAATTTTAATTGAGATGGCAACAAAGGATAAAGTACGTGTCTTTTTTCCCGTGAAGTAGCTTCTCTATGCTTTTTCTAATGACACCAAGTTCTCAGAAGTTTTTACAAATTACAAAATTTAATCCTTGTCACTATCATTAGGATCTAACTAGATAAATCGAATATGAGAACTGTTTTGAAAATGTCCTCAAGACCACAGAGGGGAAATCACAAGAGGGTGCGTGCGTGACTGAGTGCCAGATAAACTATATTTAAAAAACAGTTACCATTTGTGTTCACAGGTGGGAATAGCATTTAAAGAAATAGAATAAGAAAATATTTTCTTAGAACAAAAGCATTAGTAAACAAATTGTACTTTTGATAAGTTTTTTTGGTAGGATGATTGGGAGAGATAAGACTAGAGAATTTGACTAAAAGTCGCTGGTTAATGTTCTCAGCTGCTATTGTTTGGAGGCTCAAGCTCTCCGAGGTGTGTGCCTTGGGAAAAAGGCCTGGTGATCTCCGAAAAAAAGCAGCCATTGAGAACCTGTGGGGCACAGTTCCATTCTGACATGCGTGAGGTCGCCTGGCTTTTTCTGTAATTTTACTCCGTGCTATCAAGTAAGTGTTGGGCTGCTTACCACCAGGTTGGCAGTTCAACACCCCCAGGTGCTCCTTAGGTAGAGGGTGTTAGGAGTTGGAAACAACTCCGTGGCAGTAGATTTGGTTTTTGGGTCTCACCATTTTACATTGTTTTGTTTCTATATATTGCTTATTTATAATGTGTTAACTTTATAATACATAAGCCACATTTTTAAAAGACATTAGTGGATTGCCATGGTTGATATTAGCTATTGAACCCACGTGTTATCCAATGTGCTTTTCGGTATTTTTCGGTATTTTGTTTCCCTTTATTACAGACACACTTTGATCACATTTTGATTAGGAGAGAAAGAGGACTTCTTGTTGAAGCTGATATATGAGCTATTCCTCAAGTTAGTGGTGATCCGTTTAATCTAGAAGGCCTGTAATAGGTCCAGAGTTGCATTTTTTTATGTCGTGGTAACATTTAAACTTATCTTTTCCAGGATGTAAACTATTATATAAGCAGGATTTTGCAAGACGCTTAGGATTGAGATGTGTCACTTGCAACTACTGCTCTCAGCTGTGTAAGAAGGGAGCGACAAAAGAACTGGACGGTGTCGTGAGGGATTTCTGCAGTGAAGAGTGCTGCAAAAAATTCCAGGACTGGTACTACAAGGCAAGTCATTCACAGTTTTTATTAAAGAAGCTATTGCAACAAATTTTTGGAGTTTTACCGTTACAAATACATTAGCATATATGTTAATCAAGACATAAGATCTCTACATGTGTTCAACAAATGGATGAATGCCAATAACATTTGCTTTGAAACAATAAATGTGATGTCTATCTCATTCAAATCTACTCTTTTAAATTAAAAAAATCATTTTATTGGGGGCTCTTATTTAGCAATCCATGTAGCAATAGTAATTTGTACTTATGTTGTCCTCATTGTTTTCTAAACATTTGCTTTCTATTTGAGTCCTTGATATCACCTCCTCTTTTTTCTCCTCCCTCCCACCATCATGACTCTTTCATAAATGATAAATTGTTATTTTCATATTGGACACCCACTGCTGTTTCCCTTCAGTTTCTATTGTTAATCCTCCTCATGGGTTTGGGTCCGGGGTGGGGGAGGGTCGGGAAAGAGGGCATACCTACTCTTAATACACTCCAGATAAATCCCTTTGGGAAAGTAAGTATAAATTTTTACTTTTGGTAAGCAGGTATTACCCAGGAAAAAAATAATAAAAGAATTAATACATTTCTCTGTCAATGGCATGACAAAACCATCTCAATACTAAAAACTTTATTTTGCAGTTCTAAGGCCTGTGGAAGATAGCTATCATTATGACTTCAAAGTTATCACTACCTCTAAGGAAATAACCAGTAACAAGGCTGAAATAATGGAGAATACTATTTTGCCCATTTACTGAAATACTATTTAGTCCATTTTAATGATTAGTGTTAAAATGAAGGTATTCAGAGAATTATAAGTTGCTTTGTTTTGTTTTTTTGCGTCCCTGTTAACTATTTACAACGCCAACAATTAGCTACATTAAAAATAGTAGCAACACTGAGTTCTTGAAACATGCCATTCTAGAAGCAGAGGAAGATGCTGCCTAAGTAAGCTTTCAGAGTCAAAAAACTCTTAGGGCTCAGTGGCTTGGTGTATTTTAAAATACTACATTAATTCACTGTTGCTTTTCACTCTTTTAAGCATTAAAATTGATGCAAATTTAGAAACAGGACTAGTTATACCAATTCTCTAACATGCACTTTTTTGTGAAAAGTCTGTTTTATTCTTTAAGAGTATCTTTATGAGAAATCACTCAGAAAATGTTATTATGATGACTTAAATGCTGAGTTGAAGGTTAGAGAACTCTAAATACTACTACTTTTTCTCCATCATCTAGGGGATTTTATATTTCCAAAATTTATTTTGGATAAGTTCAGAAAAATAAAGCTATTTCGTGACCACATTTGCAAATCCTTTTTCCTAGTGGTCTCCTTTTTTATTATCAGTCTTACTGTTTGAAACAGGCATTGTTCCATTGTACAAATTTATGAGTATTGTGTAATTGTGAATTCTAAACTTGAATCTGTTTTTATCTTCTAGTTTGGAGGATTGTTTTTTTGTTTATGTTCATTGAATGTACTTCTGACTTTTTAAAACTTAGACTATATCTTGTTTGTATTTTAAAAAGGAGAAATCTGTTTCTACTTTTGGAAAGCTGAAAAATGCTCCACTGCACAAGAACACTTCCTTCTCAATGTTGTCATTTGTTCCACTTTGCTATATGTTTTAAAAGATAATTGCATCTAATGTTCTCATTTATGTATTGTTACTGATGAAAATTCATTGAAGCAGTGTATTTTTGGAATATATAAGTATATTAGTTAAATATCCACCTTATTACTTAGTTCTGTTTAATGTCAGGGTTTTATACATTAAACACATTTTATTATGTATTCCTTGTCTTATTTTAATCTCAACAAATCTCAACATTGTCTCATAGTGACCCTATACAGGGTCTCCGAGACTGTGGGTCTTTATTTAGGCAGATAGTCTCGTCTTCTGCAGGACAGTCATTGGGTTTGAACCACTGACCTTGCTCAGCAGCACAACACCTAAGACCACACCACCACCAGGGCTTCGTATCCACTTTCTGTTCCGTGTCAATTCAGAGAAATAACAATAAAAGCATTTTCATTGGTTGATGGGTTGGAAAATAAGTCGCAATGGTGGTTTGTCGATACAGTGACACACAACACACAATCCATCCAAGGATGAAAAAATGAGTTGCCCATCCTGACTCATGCTTGACTTCTCTGTGGAGACCGCCATTAGTAGTAGCGTTCTGCCTGAGTCGGACTAGACCTCCCTTGACTGCTTGGAGTTGCTTCCTTTAACCAGGACTACCACCAACCCCATCCTCTTAAAACTAACAAATGAGTCCACACTGATGGGGTGGTTTTCTTTTCTTTCAGTGCCTACAGTTGATCTTTTATAAATACTAGGCAATGGGTAGGTGGCAGCCCATTAAAAAATGTTCTTATAAATGTCAGTTTAATTTATAGGAGGAGAGTATTGCATATTTAAATATGCACATTTGAATTTTTAGCAAAGTGTCTCACGAAGAAAATTAAAAGACTTCATCCAGCGAGTGTATTAGCACACCTATGGGTGTGTTTACTTCCAATTTGCATGCAAGGTGTACTTTACCATCCTGTATCCTTACATTTTATGAGGAAAGAAATTCAAGCAAGATTTTAAAATGCCATAATTAGATAAGATATGAATAACTTAAAAATTACATTTACATTGCCTTACAGAGGGGTCACAAAAAAAGTTACATTTAATAGGTTTTAATCGTGTTTATTTGCCCACCCTCCCATCTTTTAAGATATTTGATTAATTTGTGTTTTCTTATCAGTATAAGAATTGTTTTTAGGCTGAGCCCGGTGGCGTAGTGGTTGTGTGCAGGACTGCGGCCCATTGGGACGGAGATTCAATTCCAGCAGTGGGGCTGGGCCTCTTACTCCCACCACTGGAGGGCAGTGATTGCCCCCTCCCCCCCCCCCCAAAAAAAAAAAAAAGAATTGTTTTTAGGTTTCAATGGGAGATTTATTAAATACCATCTCCTTTCAATTGGATATTTAAAAGTTGACTTCATACAAGGAAAAAAATTTGAATCAAATTGTCTTTCAGCTTTTTAGAAAAATGTTTATTTTACTTTTTTTCAAAAATTTTTCCAGGTGGTATTTGAAATCAGTTTCGTTTATTTATTTTTAATATATAGGCTGCTAGATGAAGTTTTTGTTCATTCTCTCAAAATCTATTTGAGAAAAAATCTTGTAGTGCATATTTATATTTGTGCATTAGGTAACTGAAAAGTTTCATTTACTTAAATATTTGAATAATTTCCAATTACCCATCACTTATCACTTCACTCTTTTGTATTTGGAATGATATATTGGGAAGTTACAAATCGTTCTTTTTTGAACTGGGCAAATGTCCCTAACTCATTCATATTCATAGTTTTCCCACACCATACAAAATACAGCTTCTTTCATAAAGTGGAACAAGCAGAAGGAATGTTACAAGGCGATGTGGAAGTGTGGTGTCCATAAAGAATGATGGTGATTAATGATGGTATTAAATGGGCCATTGTAATTTAACTCAGTTACAAATAAACTAGCAATTTGCATGAGTTGCTGGACAAAGATGTTTGATTATAGTATTAGACCTAGAGTTAAGGTCTCAGTATCCTTTCAGCCAGAAGGTAGTTGTGGGTTTCATAAAGTTCTCAGAAAAAAACCTTGACATTCCATTTCCTTTTTGCATGAACTTTTTGTAGTTCCCTTATACAGGCACCCACTCGTAACATATTGACATGATTAGGCCATCATGTGAAAATCTGTATTATGCAAAAATAATATCTGGCTGTCAGATTACATTGCTACATAACATCATTACAGTATTACATATATAACGTAATTGTCCAACCACCGAGTACCTAACGCACGACCTTAACACCCTGAGCCAAGTTCACACACGACCTTGACCATCACAGCCAGCATTACTCTCACCTTTTACTTTGATGATAGTACCAGGTGCTTATGTGCAAATTAGTTGGCTAGTCTATTTTTTACCATGGTCATACATTCAAAGTATCAACTGGTTTTCCCATCAGTAAGGAGTAGGTGTATACATATTTTAATGCTTTTTGCAAATTGGCATTCATCTTGCCTTTTTCTTCATATAAAAAATCCCAGTTTATTTGGAACCATCAGAGTAAAAGACAAGTGCCTATAATTAAAGTTACAGTGTAATGTACTTAGCCATCTAAATTATTATGTAAATGGGATTGCTACTAAGTACTTTCAGAACCAGTGTATGTAATGATTGGAATCTGTTTTATGCACAGTGATTTGGGTTTTATACGTCACATTGAAAACCTCTTTGCAGCTTACTATGAGACTTTATTTATACTCTATTCATGTGCCTAGTTTGCTTTATCTCATTTGCATTTTATCTACAATCACATTTCCTTCATGTATCTTGTCAAAAATACAGCTCGGATCCATGGTTGGGTTGTCTGATCTTAATCCTGTTACTGCATCTTTCAGTGTTTGCATTTAGCCCTGACCTGTCAGCCCTTCTTTGAACCTTAGTCTCCCCATGCCTTGTTGAGGGCTAATGTGTGGGCCATAGAGTAGACAAAAGATTCTGGTTTTTCAGTCCAGAGTCCCACTTAATGAGGTAGTCAGGCTACAACTTTACTTTTAGCTGTGTCCCTGTATTGTTCTAGGGCTCTTTGGATAGTTTGGGTAAGTGTTTCTTTTTCTCTGTCCTGTGCTTCTTCAGATAAATAATGAAAGGCCAAAAAAAAAAAAAGAAAGAAAGAAAAACTAGGACATGTTTGTGTTTATTTTCAAGACCATCTTAGGCTGGTGAGAATTTTATGTGTCATTTTTTTTGGTTGAGGGGTGGGGCATCACTGCCCTTTGGTGGTTGTGGGAGCTACCCAGCCTTGCTGCTGCTGGATTTGAACCGCCAAGCCAGTGGGCCGCAGTCCCGCACTCAACCACTACACCACCAGGGCTCTGCCCTGATGAGAATTTTAATTAAGCATTTTTATCATCACTGAATAAGGATGAGCTAGGTTGGTGTTACATGCAATTATACAGAGATTACCACCAAATCTTCAGAGATTACCACCAAATCTTACCAGCAATATAACATGTAAGTTCACAAATTTTTTGGACAGCTTTGATAGTGGTATAGTATATAATATCATGATTCATAGTGCAATTCTGCTTTTTCTACTTAACATTTATTCAGCAGGAGAAATAACCTGACCTGGAGAAAAAAAGCCTGTGTCCTTACCTCGGGGTATGTTTGCTATATACAACCTGTTTGCCAGCGTAATCATTTATTTTCCAGCCTTAATGAGGGCTTTTTACATAGAACTATTAAGACATAAAGTGAGAGATTTCAAAATTCATGGTATAGCAGTCCTCATTTAGAGAAGTGAGGAAAGGCCACAGCTATAATTAAGAAATACAAATAACAATGCCTGTTGATTAATCAAAGCTTCAAAGTTTTTAGTGAACACCAAGAATCATTTTTTTTTTAATCACAGTGATTTAGTTCGCTGAAGCAGAAGCTTAATTATGAAAGGTACTGTGGTTGAGATTAGTTATGTGTGTGTGTGGTTTGTTGGTTGAGATGGCAAGACACAGTGAAAATGGACTCAGTCCAGGGAACTGGGATCTCTAAAATGGAAAATCTTGCCCTAGGTGGTTGGTCACTATGAAACAGCTGGGGTTTTGTTATTTTTGCATTTTGTTAGGGCTTGCATAGGGCTTGTTCTTTACCCAGGAGTGTCACCTTGTTAGCGTACCATACAGTTGTTTGTAAAAGACTTTCACATTGAATGCTTTTTAGCATAAACCTGGAGTCTTTAAATGGAACCAGTACACCTTCAAAGCTCTTCAAGTTTACTTTATTAATTGTTGAGAAACAAAAATATTCTAAATGAACATCTGAAAATTATCGCCCATAATACCTTCAGAATTACTTTAGCCTTTTCTGCCTTCTTTAGATTAATTGTAATGAGCCTTAGAAATCTTTTCAGTAGCCAGAAATTTTGCGTGTAACGTGATTTCTGCCAATCTATCACTCTGGCCTTCAAACTATTTTAAACAAATGGCTTACATTTGGCCCTTCACCGTGCACTTTTATTTATTTGTGTCCATCTCCAAGGTTGGTTTGAACTGTTGGTAAGTATAGAAATGGATGTTGTTGATTGCCCCATTTTTTTTCCCCTTCAGTTTTCTCAGGAATGTTACTTCACATCCATGGTTTGTATTGTAATTTTCTCCTTTATCAGACATTGTTTTTGTGCAGTTGGAAATAATCACAGATAATGTCTTGCTAATTGGTTAATAAGATTCTTTTATAAATTTGAGTGATTAAACTTCCTAATTTGAAATGACTGAAACTTTTCCTTCTCCTCTATGAAGGCTGCCAGGTGTGACTGTTGTAAATCTCAAGGAACTCTCAAAGAGCGAGTGCAGTGGCGGGGCGAGATGAAGCATTTCTGCGATCAGCATTGCCTACTGCGTTTCTACTGCCAGCAAAACGAGCCCAACATGACGACTCAGAAAGGACCTGAGAACTTACACTATGGTATGGAACCCGCTGGAAAACGTCGACAGCTGTCTTTTCCCCTTCATTCTGAAACTAACGCAGTGATAAAAGAATACACATAGGAATTAGTTTAATAGCCATTTAAATCCCATCATTTCTCTGGTGGAAACTTCTAGATAACATTAGAAATAATGCTTTTTAGAGATCATTGTTTTTTACGCTATTTTAAAGTCTCCGTGTTAGTCAAAGAAATCCGATTTAGTTGGACTTAAAACCAGCAACATAGGATTGGCTGTAGAGCAGGGTATATTTTCTGAGGTGGCAAGATATGAGAGTTGATTCCATGTAAGGTTATTTTTCAGCACTTTTGAGTCAACTGTCAAATGTCAAATGTTTACTTTAAAATATTCACTTAAGTAATTTTAAATGTAATGAGAAATAACGATTTAGAAAATTCTGAAGCCAGTGATACTTAAGAAAAACCTTCATTTGTCTTTTTAGATCAGGGTTGCCAGACGTCCCGAACGAAGATGACAGTAAGTATTATTTCAGTGACATGGCTGGTTAACTTATTTTCATAAAAGTGTGGCACTGTCAGTTGTGTGGGTAAGAAAATGATTATGACTATCCTGATTATAATAGTAAAAGATTTAAACTTTTTCTCTGCTAAGGCATTGGAAGTAGTCAGCTGAAATGATCTGATACTGATAACAGGTATTTTCAACTTTCATGAGAAATACATAGATGCAATATAGCCTGGTCACATTAGGGGCTAAGAGAAAACTGCTATAAATTAATACATAAAGCTAATATAGCTAGATAGTTATTACTTGATGTGAGTCACTGTAATAAATACATGGTCAAGACCACAGTCATTGTTGATCGTTGCTGTTAGTCACAGTTAGAAAAGTGACTGCCTCTGTTCCTTCAGGATGTGACTAAGCTCCTTTGTGAACAGCTGAGTAAAGAAAGAGCCCCCTGGAAGACAGGGAGGAAAAGGAGGAGGAAGTTCTGCTCCTAGTCCTTATTATGGCGGAGGCAGTGTTTCTCAGTTGTGGCTATATATCAGAACCACTTAGGGAACATTCATGTCCTACGACTGTCTGGGCCCTCTCTCCCAAATTCTGCATTTCTCTAAATTTTCTCTGGTGGTTCTGATGTGTTACCAGAATTTAAGATGACCGATCTGGATGCAAGATAAATGATTTTGTATTTATTCATCTCAACTTTATTTTTTAAATGTTAATTGTTGTGCTAAGCCCCGGTGGCTTAGTGGTTTTGTGCGGGACTGTGGCCCATGGGATGGAGGTTCAATTCCAGCAGCAGCTCCACAGGAGCAAAGGCTGGGCCTCCTGCTCCTACCACCAGAGGGCAGTGATGCAAAAAAAAAAAACCCCAACCAAACCAAAAAAAACCCCAATAAATGTTAATTGTTGGGGTGGAGGGGGTGGGGGCGTTAAGATCAAGCTCCATATCTGTCCAAAGTGCCATTCCTATGAAGCAGGGATTATATATGCCTCTACCCTCCATCCTTCTTGCCAATTCTAATACCAACTGCCCCTCTCTGGCACACTCTATGGTTCAGCTGAGGTTCATTTATTGCAGTAGCCATACACAATTTGCTGGCCACACTCAGGATTCGGGCTTTACGAGGGAAGTTAGAAAGATAACATTCAGGGTCAGAAATGTTCAAGATTCACTTGTATTTCGAACCTTTCCCAAGCATGCCCACAGACCATGAGAACACAGTTGAAAGATTGGTCATATTTTAAGTTAAGTTTGAGTAAATATTTTTTTTGGGGGGGGGGGCATCACTGCCCTCTGGTGGTCGTGGGAGCTACCCAGCGCTGCTCCTGAGAGCCATCATTGGATTTGAACCGCCAAGCCTGCGGGCCGCAGTCCAGCACTCAGCCACTTCCGCCACCGGGGCTCAGCCCTGATTACATCTCTGTAAGCAGTTTTATCATGTAATAATTATTAATAAGGACCCTGCTGATATGATGGTCAAGTGCTTGCCTGCTGACAAGGAAGGCTTCCTGTTTGATCCCACCTGGTGACTGGGGAGAAAGACTTGTCAATCAGCTCCAGCCTAGAAAACCCCATTCAGACTCTTCTACTATTGTCACCAAGAATTTCCGAGTCAAGCTTGTTCACCTGCCCCTAACAGCAACATCCTTAATCTATTTGTCCAGTAGAGGGAGCTCTAGTGTATCAAGGAGTCATAACTGCAAATACACTTAAAAGGTATCTCATTATCTCCGCAGTTCAAAGTTTGTACTTTGAAAAATGATATATCTTTTCTTATGTTTTTTAAAAAGTGTACTGCTGCTGTTATTTGACAGGTGAAACATCGGTGGAACAAAAAGTAACTACTGTGTAACTAGTACTTGTAACAGATAAAGTAAAGACTGGCAAGCATAATTAATGATAGAATAATTATTGTACTTTTTTTTTTGGTTTCCTCCTCAGGGCTTAAAAACTGTAATAACACTAAAAAATGTTGAAAAATATAGAGGTAAAAATGCAATGTGTTCTCTTTGCTTCTCAATAGGGTTCAGCACCACCCCCTTCCCCGACACCCAACAAAGAGATGAAGAACAAAGCCGTTCTCTGCAAACCTTTAACAATGACAAAAGCCACGTACTGTAAACCTCATATGCAGACCAAATCTTGTCAGACAGGTGAGGAAAGTTTAACTTGTATACTTCATTAATCTTGCACCACTAAATAACATACATGCTTTTCTCAAATAATACTCTGCAGAAGAATAATCGGGTTGTCAAAAGTGAAGAAATGCTGTGTCAGACTTTTCTTTGGGATGATGTCTGAAGCAGCGTGCTCTTTGAGAAAACCCATCTTTTTAGGAAGGATGGTCAGCTATGGTAATTCTGTTTCCTTGTCAGAATGAGATGGAATCGTTTTAAATATGTATTTACATCATGTTTACAATGTTAACTGTAATGTAATTGTTCAGTGAAGTAAGACTTTTGAAGGGGCTCACAGAAATTCAACGAGGGGTCCGATGATAATGTTTTCAAAGATGTTAGCTACCTAATCTTGTTAAAACTGGGAATTTCTTTAAAAGAGGCACTTAAGCGTTTTTCTTTGAGCAGTTATTTATGAGTCCTAGTTAACATTGTTCCCTAAATATATTCATTTTGTGCATTTAGATGATAATTGGAAAACAGAATATGTTCCAGTGCCTATTCCTGTGCCTGTGTATATTCCTGTACCTATGCACATGTACACTCAGAATATTCTCGTACCTACTACCGTTCCTGTTCCTGTAAGTCATATTTTGACTCTTTGTCATCTTTGAGATATATAAGGCACAAGTGGGAAAACACTCATTTTATTGTCGTTATTAGCCTTAGAGAAGCCAGTTAAATTGAGAATTGAGTCTTTGTCTTCAACAAATGACTTAGGTTAGGTTGAATCTTAGTTGTCATCATTGCATGTGTTTTAGTAGTTTATGCTCAAGGCTGAGATATAAGCTTAGCAGCTCTCTGTCTTGTACATATTGTGTTTGATATTTCAGTTCATTTTACTAAAAAAAAAAAAATGACAAGGGGGTTCAAAATGTTCATGGACCTATTGTGCCATCTTTAATGCAACTTTTTCATGAACGCTTGGATGTCTCCCATCTCCCAATATATGTGAAACTAAAGTTTAGAACTGAAACAGATTAAAGTTTCATATAAAATATTATTTCATTCTAAATCTCTTGTAGTAATTAGGACACTCTCGGAGCACGGCCATGATAGTGCTCTGGAGAAAAATAGAGCTCTCGGGAAAAATAGAATGAAAAAATAGTGAGGTTTTTCTAGGACTTTTGTTAGTTCCTTGATAGAACCCTTTGAATACTTCCATCATTTATTTCAAAAGGTAGCAACTTTTGCTTGGGCTTTTCCTGACAGCTAACATCTATGTTTGAAAAAAATTTTTTTAACTTAAAAATAAAATAGCCTATGTGTGGGAGAAAGTGACAACTCAGAATTTTGAAATGCTTAGCCAACCTTAAAAGTGAATCCTTTGATTACCTAGGTGCCAGTTCCTATTTTTCTCCCTGCCCCGTTGGAGAGCAGTGAGGAGACCAAAAGCAAAGTTTCTTCCGAACCTTTGGATGGAGAGTTGCTCACAATGACAGACATCATGACTGAGGATGAGAGAAAGCCTGAAGTGGCTACCATCAACAGTGAGCTATGCCGTATTCTCTTCTGAATAAGTCACTTATCACTGGGTTTCACAAGTCTGGCCGCTGGTTGTTTTGCACTCCAGGGCACACCACTGTGCTTGAGCCGGAGATGGGGTGGGAGAAATGCCGCAGCAGAAGTTCTTTATCGTTCCTAACAATCCACCTTGCATTTAACCACATACCCTCATTTTGTCACGTGCTTGGTCCGTTGAAGCAAAGCCCACTGTCGTCAAACCGATTCAGATCCACGTCGATCCTAGCGGACAATGAAGAACTGCCACACAGTTTCCAAATTGTACATCTGTAGAGAAGCAGACTGCCATCGCGCTCTCTCGCCGAATGGCTTTTGGGTTCCACGGGCCTCCCTTTTGATTAGCAGCCGCACGCTTTAGGCACGGTCTTCTTCTTGTTAGTTGCCATAAAATTAGCTCTGACTGGTAGTGACCCTTGGAACAACAAACACTGCAGCACCACTTCGTCCAAGGGCAAGCTGTCCTCATGATCCTTACATTGAACTCATTGTGGTGGCCACAGAGTCAAACCTACCCCTTGAGAGTCCTCCCTGTTTTTCTCCAAACTCCTGCTTCGTCAAGCATTATGTCTGTTTCCAGGCATTTAACTTGTCCAGCTTAACAGGAGACAAGTCCCAGCTTCAATTCTAAGGAGCGTTCTGGCTGTTCTTCATCCAATGCAGATCTGTTTGTTCTTCTGGCAGTATTCTTCACCAACAACTCCAATGCATTAGTTCTTCTCCAGTTTTCCTTACTCATTGTCCAACTTTCACTTTCATATGAGGTGACTGGAGATGCCTTGACTTGGATCACCTAGTCCTCAAAGTGACATCCCTGCTCTTCAACATTTTAAAGAGGTCCTGTGGAGCAGCTATTCCAATTGCAATGCATTAGATCTCTTGATGGCTTTTTATCACTGTGGATCATGGATCCAAGCAAGACCGAATCACTGACAAATTCGGTCTTTTCATTATGTATAATGATCTGTTTTTGAGGATTTGGGGTTTCTTTGCATTGGATTGCCAGAGTGTTGTCTCTGATCTTCGTGAACAGATACTTTAAATCTTCAAGTTCAGCAGGCATGGTTGTGTCATATGCCTATCTCTGCTTTTTAATAAGCCTTTCTCCAATCCTGATGCCACATTCTTCATATTGTTTGACTTCTCATATTATTTGCTCAGCATATAGATTTAATAAGTATGTTGCAAGGATACAACCTAACACATATCTTTCCTGACTTCAAACCTGGTGGTATCTCTTTGTCCTGTTGGAATGGCTCGCTGCTTGATCCATGATAAATTCCGTATGAGCACAATGAAGTGTTCGGGAATTCCCATTTTTCTCAGTGTTATCCACAATGTGCTCTGATCAAGCAGTTGAATGCCTTTTAATAGTCATTAAAACACAAACTTTTCTGATATTGCCTGGTTTCGGCCAAGATCTTTCTACATCAGAAGTGATATCCATTAATATTGCTTCTGAATTCTGCCTGATTTCCTGGTAGTTACATCTGTGGATAGACAATTGAATTATTTTCTGAGTGTTACTGGATTAATGATTGTTTATAATTCCTCATCTTGTTGAGTAATCTTTCTTTACAACTGGAACAAATACGAATTTCTTCCAGGTGGTTGTTTGGTCAGTTAAACAATCTTACGTATTTCTAGTTGTAGACTAATGAGTGCTTCCAGGTCTATGTTAGCTCTACTGAACATCTTAATTGGTAACCTGTCAATTCCTGGAGTATTATATTTCCCATGAAAGGTTTCAGTGCAACTAGACTTCTTACTTTAATACCATCAATTCCCAATTATGTGCTACCTCTTAAAATGATTGACCGTTGACCAATTCTATTAGTACAATGATTTTCTCTATTCCTTCATCTTCTTTTGATGCTTGCTACATCATTAAATACTTTGCCCATGGACGCCATCTGTATTGTAACTTGAGGCTTAATTTTTTTGTTTGTTTGTGTTTGTTTTGGGGGCATCACTGCTCTCCGGTGGTGGGAGTAGGAGGCCCAGCCCCACTGCTGGAATTGAACCTCCGTCCCAGTGGGCCGCAGTCCCTCGCACAACCACTACGCCACCGGGGCTCTGCCCGAGGCTTAATTTTTTTATTTAATTCTTTTAGCTGGAGATAGGCTGAGTGCTCTTCCTTGTTGATTTTTTTTTTTTTTTTTTTGTGGGCATCACTACCTCTGGTGGTCGTGGGCGCTACCCAGTGCTCTTCCTGAGAGCCGCCGCTGGATTTGAACCGCCAAGCCCGTGGGCTGCAGTCCCGCACTCAACCACTTACGCTACCGGGGCTCAGCCCCCTTGTTGATTTTTTAGCTCAACTTTGCACATTTCACTATAAGACACTACTTTATAGTCACAAGCTATCCATCGAAGTTCAGTGCATTTACTTCACTATTTCATCCACTTACTTGATATATTCTGCTTTCAAGAACAAATTTCAGAGTGTGTCTAATATCTAATTAGATCTTGTTTCCTTTCTCTTTAATGACTTTGCTTTTTTCAAGTATGATGCTCTTGATGTCATAGTATGGCATTTTTGTCATTATTGTTCATTGTGTTAAATCTGTTCTTCAGATGTTCTCTAAATTCAGGTGGAATGTAGTCAAGGTTGTATGTGTTTTGATTTTCTTCAACTTCAAACGTGATCTTACATATGAGTGACTCATAGTCTGTTCGCTGAAAACTATTTAACTTTTTAACTTTTCAAGAAAACCAGTCAAAATTTATTGGTGTAAAATTTTGGATGTGCTCGTGATTGTTTAATTATAACTATGAAATTTATAGTAGTTTACAAAAATATGTTTCCTTTCGCCACATGTTAATAGTAATAAAGATGTTTGTTCTGTTCTCATATTTGCAATTAAATGACTCTTAGGCCAAAATAATAAGGATTTCTTTGATGTTTTCTATTTTGGTTTCTAATGGTATTATGGTGGTTTCATTACAGGTGTAATTATTGAAACAGATATTATTAATTCAGACATCTTGAAGAATTCTGATCCAGAGATACAATCCAATATGCCTGATGTACCATATGAACCTGATTTGGATATTGAAATAGATTTTCCCCGAGGTACAGACATAAAATGTTTTTCAGCATGAACTGTTATTTTGGAATTTAGTTGTTGAGTTATAACTAGTTAAGTATTTAATGTTTCATTGTCTATTCTTTTTTTTTTAATCATTTTATTAGGGGTTGGTGCAGCGCTTATCATGATCAATATATACACATGTATTGTATGCAGACCACATTTGTACACTTGTTGCCATCATCATTCTCCAAACATGCTCCCTCCACTTAGGTCCCCGGTATCAGCTCCTCATATATCCCTTCCCTACCCACTCCCCCTCCCCCATGAAACCTTATCATTGTCTATTCTTTTTAATTTTATTTATTTTTAGTGGGGGCTCATACAACTCTTAGCACAGTCCATCATACAGCTATTGTATGGAAAGCACATTTGTACGTTTGATGCCATCATCATTCTTGAAACATACTCTTTCCTCTTAAGCCCCTGGTATTGGCTCCTCCTTTTCTTACCCCCTAACCCTCTCCCCTCCTTCATGAACCCTTGATAATTTAAAAAGTATTTTAATTTTTTCTTGTCGAATGCTACTTGAGGTCTCCCCTTGCTCACTTCCCCGTTGTCCATACCCCAGGGAGAAGTTATATGTAGATCCTTACAATCGGTTCCCCCTTTCTACTCCACCCTCTCTCTTATTGTTTATTCTTAGTCTTTTCTTATTTTAGTTTTCCTCATAGTCAAATGAAACACAGCAGTTAGCTTCTGAAATGAATTGTTGAATTGTAGGGCCTTAAGCATTTTTAAGCCTTAAAATTCTTTTATTAAAGATTAATTTCTTGTCAAGTTTTTAGGATCCAGAAAAATATTAATAAGTGTTCCTATCTGAGTTTCTTAGCTTTCCCCTCTGAAGACTGCTTAAAAAATTTTGAGCTATCGTTAGCTCTTGTACAAGAAGTGTGTTTTTTTACATTATATTCTGAATCTATTAATGACCTAGGGAAAAATTGAATACTGTAAACATTCAGTGGGTTTTTTTCCCTCAGTAGATTAAATTCTTCATATCAAGGTTATTTAGGCCTTGTAACTGAATTTCAGTTTTTGATGCTTTTCCTGGTGTAACACATTTTTATGAAAATACACAACAAAATATACACAATGCAAGAATTTATACCTGTGTAATTCAGCAACATGATTAGTCTTCTATTTGTACAACCATGGTTGCTCTTCCTTTCCAAATCATTCTACCCCTACCACTATTAGCATAAATGCAAGGCCTTTATAGGTGAAAATTCCATTTTTCCCTCTTCTGCCTTACTGGGGTTGAGTACTGCTCTGTGATTTCTTCCTTTCTTTCATTTAAATGAGGCCATCCAGTATTTGTCCATTGTGGCTGACTTACTCATAAAATTTCCCAGGGCCCATCCATATTATGGCATGTATCAGGACAGCATTTCTCTGTCTCATTCATTCATTTGTTCTTGTTATTTCCACCTCGGGCTGTTAGGAAAAGTGCTGCAGTTAACGCTGTGTGCTGGTTACTGTTTATGTCCTGTCTTCCCTTCTGCTGGATACCTACCTACAGTTGCGATTGCTGGCGCATGGAGTGCTTCTGTGTTACCAACTACCCTTTGTTTTCTTTTTAAAGACTTATTGCCCTTGTAATACGGTTACAGTGATCTCATTGTGCTTTTGATTTGCATCTCCCTGTGGCTAAGGTAAAGGAGCCCTGGTGGCTCTCTAGGTTAGCGTAGTGCTTCTCAACCCTTCAGTTCAGTTCCTCATGTTGTGCTGATCTACTTTGTCACTCATTTTCCTATTGTTATGATTCATAATGTAAATATCTGATGTGCAAGATGTATTTTCATTGTTACAAATTGAACATAAGCACAACTGAATATAAAAAGATCGGTTAGCATCCAGATTAAGTTCCCATGTACAGACCTTGTTTTCTTCAGTAGCTAATGATTTCACAGTACATGATTTTACATTTGCCCAGTAATTATAATTCATGAAGCGTGTCGTTTTATCTCCAGTGCTGCTGCTTTCAATAGAGTAGCTGCTTTCCACGCGGAGCTGCACTCGATACACGTGTGACTGGTCTGCATAAGTACATTGTGGCGCCAACCTTGTCGCATACATCTGTGTTTGTGCCGGGTACATGTGATGGGGTTGGCGCAATATGTCATCACGCTGGGTACTCGTATGTGCGCTTATCTGCATGTAGGTGGCTCCGCCTGGAGATGGAAAGAAGAGTGCTGTCTTGGTTCCTAGGACCCTCTGAAAGACTGTGGGTTTTCCAGTGGTCTTAGGTGATCTGTAGGGACAGTTAGAGAACCACTGAGTTCATGTGTTGTTGGGCTGCTAAATGAAAGGTCAGCATTTCAAACCGATCAGTTGCTTTGTGGGAGAAAGCTGAGGATCTCCGCTTCCATGAAGATTGGCGGCTTCTACACACAGGCATTTCTACTCTGCCCTCCAGGATTGGGACGAGTCATGATAGATGCAAGGGCGGTGGGTGTGATGCTAGTGACCACTGAAGTTGAGTGATTTGCTTATCAGCCATTTGTATTTTCTATTTGGTGCAATGTTTATTTAGCCTTCTTCCACTTTTTGAACAGCTGAAATATGTGTATCAATCTCACAGACGATATTAGGCACAGCAGAGCTTTCTCTGCCCCCACCCCCACCCCAGCACAGGTTATCCTTGCAAGTGGGTATGGTTTCTGTCTGGTGACAGGTTCTTTGCTCACTGCCCAATTGAAATAGAGGTTACTCTGATCTAACTTTCAGCGGCTGAGGAGCTCGATATGGAAAATGAATTTTTATTACCACCTGTATTTGGAGAAGAATATGAGGAACAGCCCAGACCCCGAACTAAAAAAAAGGTACAGAATTTACTAGTATTTTGGCACCTACTTAATATCTGTGTTTAGGTGGGCAAGGGTATAATGGTGTTCTCATATTACAAAGACTGTGGGAAGATTTCTTTTTTCCGTGTTAAAAAGATGCGTTGTATTTCAATGTTAAGTTAAAAGTGTGAAATTTATTTGTTGCATTATATAAGAAGTGAATATTACCATCACATAATTAAAAAAAATTGTGTTGATATGAAGTTGAAATTGAAAAAAAGAATGTTATTTTTTATATGAATTGAGGCTGTTTTCTAAGGAGTTTTTAAAATTTAAACATTATAGTTGTTGAGTTTATTCAGTGAGGTGTAGGGGTCCAAATCGAATTCACTGCTATGAGAGTCAATTCTGACTCGTAGCGAGCTTGTAAGGGTAGAACTGCCCCAGAGACTGTAACTCAAATCAAGAAATGTTCCCCCAAAATCAGGCACTTTTTAAAAACCACATGATTAAGATGTACAATAGAAAGCCCTAGGGCTGAGCCCCAGTGGCGTAAATGGTTGAGTGCGGGACTATAGCCTACGGGCTTGGCGGTTCAAATCCAGCGGCGGCTCTCAGGAGCAGCACTGGGTAGCGCCTATGACCACCAGCGGCAGTGATGGTACCCCCCCCCCCAAAAAAAAAAAAAAAAAAGCCCTTTCTTTCTTCTTTGAAGCTGCTTGCTGGTGGTCTTGAACTGCTGATCTTCCACTTCACAGCCCAAAATGTAACCATTGTGCTGCCAGTTTCTTAGGTTTAGGTGTAGATATAATTTTTATATCTGGCCTCTGTTAAGTAAAAGGCCATGCTGGCAAGTTTGAAACAAAAACTGAATGTGTTAGCAGATGGATTTTTATTAAAGCAGAGTGATTATAATCACATAACCTCAAAGATGAAAATAAATTAAGAATAGGTGACTTTTCCAGAGTTTTCCCCCAAAAAATAAAACTTAAAGGGTGAGCACGTGTGGTAAAATGATTTTGGTCTCTTAACTCAAACCACACGCAAAAATTAGCTAAAAATTGACTATAGGACCATAGATCTGAAAGAGTTGAGAAAACTCATTTTTGTAAACCTTGTGACATTGTTTCTTAAAAAGAACCCCAAAATTTAAGGAACGAAAGCAAATATATAAATTGGACTATATCAAAATATCTTAGCTATGAATAAAACGTGAAAAAGAGGAAGAGGAAGGGGTAATAATTTTACATTAGTCGAATCAAGGAAGAATTCTCCCACATATCCTTTGTAGTGTGGCAAATCAAGAAATGTTCCCAAAAATCACAGACACTTTCTAAAACCTGGATGATGAAAATGTAAAGCTATTTTTTTTCAACATGTATTCCACTAAGGTCTGCACAAAGACACCTGCATTCTTCCATTTTTTTGCACCTGTTGTCATTTGCCATGTTCTGTGAGTTTTGGAACAGAAACGTGCAAACACAAGATCAGAGCTTCAGGGGTGATGGAGTAAGCTTTGCCATTGAATCCTCCTAGGACACCCTTGCTCTGACCTCCAATGAGGAGAAGAACTGGTGTAATATGATGCAAAAAATTTCTCTGCGCCCCTTTTCAGGCCTTCTTTCTCATTGACGTTTTCTAAAACCTTCATAATAAGTCTTTGTGAACATCTTATGTCTTTGAAGGAATTCAACAAGATCACTCTGTTAGAATCTTCAGAACCATAGCCTTCGAAGTTGGCCCCTGTGCCTTGAATTTAACTAGTACTCAAAATTCCTCTCACAATCTACTCTTTTGATTGAATCTTTGTTTTTTGGAAGGCACCATAAGGAATGTAAAATAATAAATGTATTACTCAGAGAACTTATCTGCAGTCATGCACTGATTAGAGAAACATATTTCTTTCTTTTGGGGGAAGGGGGCACCACTGCCCTCTGGTAGTCGTGGGAGCTACCCTGTGCTGCTCCTGAGAGCCGCCGCTGGACTTGAAGCGCTAAGCCCGCGGGCTGCAGTCCTGTACTCAACCATTTATGCTACTGGGGCTCAGCCCTGCAGAAACATATTTAAATGTTTGGCAAACTTACGCATATCTGAATTGGATCCCTTGTAGCATTACTTTTTAATTATGATATTAATATTTAGGATTTTTCCATCTATTTTCTGTATTGATTATTTTCTCATCATAAATGATTCACAGAATATAGTATGAACTTAAACACAATTAAATATACCATTTCTGTACGTACATATCAAGAAATATTTTAGGTAACTTTTGAAATTCAGGAATACTGTTAAATTCTAAACATGTAAATGTAAAGATATTTCTCTTTACCTGGCTTTTCTTGAGATAATTTTCAGAGTGGAATAAAGTAACGTGGTCTTTAAGAAAGATTTTTATTGTGATGTATGATTAATAGGGAGCAAAGAGAAAAGCTGTATCAGGGTACCAGTCTCATGATGACAGTTCTGACAACTCAGAATGCAGCTTTCCTTTCAAATATGAATATGGCGTAAATGCATGGAAACACTGGGTTAAAACGAGGCAGCTTGATGAAGATCTTCTGGTATTAGATGACTTAAAATCTTCTTGTAAGTATTTTTATTTTGCTTAAATTCTCCAAACTTCTGTTTAGAATTAAGATTTTATTATATTTTAAATATATAAATGTTACTGTACTAGAAGATGTTTTAAACTGATTAAATTTTATTTTACTTTAAAGTTCTTAATTGGAATAAATTGATCTCAAAGGCTTTTCTAATTTAAATAAGAATGGTAACAAAAATTATTGTTTGTGTTTTTTTTCAATGATTTTATTGCTTACAGCTCTTAAACATTCAATACATTATTTGTATCAAGCATATTTGTACACATGTTGCCATATTCATTTCCAAATATTTTCTACTTGAGCCCTTGGTATAAGCTCCTCTTTCCCCCTCCTTTTTTTTATATATAAATCATTTTATCGGGGGCTCATACAACTCTCATCACAATCAATACATACATCAATTGTATGCAGGCCACATTTGCATACTTGTTGCCATCATCACTCTCAAAATATCCTCCCTCCACTTAAACCCCCAGTAGCAGCTCCCCATATTTCCCTTCCCACCCAGCTCCCCATCCCCCATGAACCCTTAATAATTTACACATTGTTATTACTTTTTCATATTGTACACTGTCTAATGTGCCCTCTCACTCACTTCCCTGTTGTGCATACCCGAGAGAAGTTTATTTGTAGAACCCTGAAATTGGTTCCCCCATTCTATGCCACCATCCCTCCACCCTCTCAGTATGACCACTCCCACCACTGATCCTGAGGGATCATCTATCCTAAATTCCCCATGTTTCCGACTCCATTGTATATCCCCTAGTCTAGCTGGATTTATCTGATAGAATTGGGATCATGATGGTGGGAGGAAGCATTTGAGAACTAAAGGAAAGCTGCATATTTCATTGTTACTACACTCTATCCTGACTGGTGCATCTCTTCCCTGTAACCCCTCTGTAAGGGGATGTCGCTTCACCTCTCGATGGGCTTTGGGTCCCCAATCTGTACTCCCCCTCATTTATAACGATGTAATTTTTAGTTCTTTGATGCCTGGTACTGAATCTCTTGGACACCTTGTGGTCTGGTGTGCTTCTTCCATGTGGGCTTTGTTGCTTCTGAGCTGGATGGCTGCTTGTTTATGCGATGTTTTTTTGTGTTTTTTTTTAAGCTAAATCAGTAAAGTTAAAAGAAGACCTACTCTCTCACACCACTGCTGAGCTTAATTACGGGTTAGCCCATTTTGTCAATGAGATCAGGAGGCCGAACGGAGAGAATTATGCACCTGACAGCATCTATTATCTTTGCCTTGGGATACAGGAGGTTTGTAATATGTTAGATGCTCTTGAATATAATTTTAAAATGAAAGGTCCCATTCCCCACCCTCCACCCCTCCCACCCCTCAGGGGAATGGCCCCTATTAGACCTTGGGGCTTCAAACCCACTCCCGTATCTTAGGAGACAAGACTGAAGACCTGGTTCTCCATGTCCATGGCCTTTAAAACTGCACCTCAGGGTCACCATGAGTCAGGCTCGACTCAGCAGCATTTGGCCTCCTACATTCAACTTTGTTCTGTGTTGTTATAGTGTTGTTTTATTTTATTTCACTCTTATTCTAAAAATATGAATTTGCTAGGAAAACAAAAAAAACCATGGTGATAATCAGCATGGCAGCATTCCATGCTTACCACTTAGAAAGGAGCAATGTCACAGCCTGTTGACCCTGCTGTCACCACAGCAGCCAGTTCTTGACGTGGAGGACTCTGCTACTTAATGCAGGAGACCTAGATGTACAAGTTTCTGTGGCTGCTTGCTTTCACCTCACTTGACTTTACTGGTATGCTTTGGGCTCTTTTTGAAATTTTGAATTCAAAACAAGTCTTCATGAAACTAAAGGATAGAACTTTTAAGTCAGACAGTCCTAAAACCCTTACAAGGAAATTAGTGATTCTCTGGCCCAGTTACCATGTTCATTGAAAAGTTAAATATGTCATTAATTGGTAGTGTATACAAAGTACACTTTTTTTTGCCTTCTTCACAGGAGAAAATTGATTCTTTAAAAATTTTAAAATTATGTAAGGAATTATATCCCATTAACACAGGGTAGATTGTCATAAAATTTTAAAATTCTCAAAATGACCACCATTAACACTGTCAGCCATTCTTGGATGCATTTATGTGAGCATCTGACTCAGGAAAAGCTGAGCACACATGGCGGGGTTAACTGCCGAGTCAGTTCCACAGGAGAAAGATGAAGCTCTATTCTGTACAGTTACAGTCTCGAGACTCGGGGCGGTTTCACCTTGGCCTACAGCGTCCCTAGAAGTCAGAATGCCCATTGCAGAGAGTATGAGTTTGTAGAAAGTTTTACAATGAAAAAAAAAAATCATTTTATTGGGGGCTCCTACAATCCAACTCTTATTACAAACCACACATCAGTTTTATCTGACATAGTCATACATACATTCCATCGTCTTTTCTAGAGTTTTTGGGATCAGCTCCTCTTTTAAATTTTTGCAAATTTTATCATAGCTAATATCTATATCTTTTGCCAGGTTCCCAAAGGAAAAAGAATTTTTTCCAGCTATATACTTACACATGTTGCTATCCTTCCCCAAATCCTTTACGTCAACTAGAGAAGAACAGACTGTAATATCGTGGGGTTGGCGCTGGCACAGTGCATGGAGTCATACATTTCCCAGTGATGAACATTCCTTTTACTACATAACATTCTGCTTTTTCGAAGACAGACTTGTGTAGTCTCATTCCCTCTTCTTCCTTCAATTTTGTACTTTGTACAATTCTGTACTTCTTCCTTCAATAACGTACTTACTGATGGTTTATATTGTTTGAGATAAGCTTCCTGGGGGAGTATTTATTGGATCATCTCATTTTCTGTAGCAACTCTTTTTTTGCTTTCTAGTTTTTACACTTTTAAAATATGTCTTACACTCCCATTGATTAAATTTAAAAAGCAACCTCATGGCGTGAGGCTTAGGTAGAAGGAATAGTTTGCAGAGAACTGAACAGATTTACTTTTTTTTTTCTTCCAGATTTACTTTTTTACCGATACAGAAAAGTGTTAAGAATTTGCTGGAGAGTGGGGGATAGTGTTTTATTATTATTATTATTAAACTTTACTCCAATTGGTTAAATATCTATTTTATGCCAAATACTAGATGTAAATGCTGCAATATACTTTAGACTAATGACAGACTTTTCATTTATTCCTCCTAACAGCTTTATTAGTATTACTCCTTTTTGTTATTGTTAAAGTAAGTAAAATCTCCCTACTTCAGTAATCTAATATCACAGGTTCAAATTTGAGTCTAGTAAGCAATTCAAATTATATAATATGTACTGCTAAAGGATAAGAACAACTTAGAGAAATACCATATTTTTCGGACCATAAGACGCAAGGGCACGTCTTATGGTACCAAGGAGTGGTATCCTGGAACATTTTAGGATACTGGTACTATTTGGAGCAGAATATTTTTTTCTTGTTTTCCTGCTCTAAAAACTGGATGTGTCTTACGGTCCAGAAAAATACGGTAATATTTAAATAAAGTGCTCAAGGTAGGACATCAAACTAAGCCCACTGCCAGTGAGTCAGTTTTGAAATAGACTTTGCAGTCTACATATAAATATACTAGACAGACAAGATAATGGGGAGACCATTTGGTATTCCAAGAAGTGAGAGAAGTGTCTATAAAGACTTCGTGGTTGGCATGACTGGAATGTAGACTATGAAGTGGGACAGTGGGGAACAGTACAGGAGCTGAGAGTCCGTCCTCTCATAAAAGACCTGGATCTCTTGGTAAGGTGTTCAGACCTCATCTTTTGTGTAGGGCGAAATATGCAAAGGTTGTGAGAGCCTTTTAAAAGGTCATGAAGGCTTGAATGTTATTGAAATCAGCTGTCGTGCAGAGCTGCTGTTTGCCTCCCAAAGTAATCTTGTGTTATTTCACATTGATTTTAATCAAACGTTGTACAATTAGTAATAAAACAGCCAATTGTAAAGACTTGTCCCACGCTGCAGCTGCAGCTTGCACCCCCCTCGTGGCCCATTGGAGCCCTGGTAGCACAGTGGTGCACCTTCATTCACTAACTGAAAAGTGCTTCCCCAGGAGAAACATGGTCGTTGCTTTCTATAGGGTTATAGACTTCACCTTATGGGTTTTCCACTCTTGTCTTACAGGGTCTCTGTGAGTTATACCATTTCATTTTTTCATGGAAGTAGGAAGAGACAATCAGGAAATGGGCTGAATGGAGCCTAACAGAATGGTGGGAAGAAGCAACCACAGGAGGATATTTTTATACTGTGCTTGTTTCCCACCTAACTTATTATTCTTAATTTAAAATTTAAATCCGGGGCTGATCCCCGGTGGCGTAAGTGCTTGAGTGCAGGACTGCGGCCTGTGGACTTGGTGGTTCAAATCCAGTGGCGCCTCTCAGGAGCAGCCCTGGGTAGCTTCCATGACCACCAGAGGGCAGTGATGTCCAAATAGAAATAGAAATAGAAATAAAATTTAAGTCCATCTTTTCCATCCCCGTTAGAATCACTTGCCCCGTTCTTTGTCTGACTGTAGATGCTTCACTAATTCTGGATTCTTAGGTGTATATTTCAGCTTTGATTTTAACCCCACAGAATAATTGGTACTTTGTGATTCTTTATCATTCCTAGACATATCAATAGAGTCAATAGTATCTCTTTTGTTAGTGTAGCGTAGTCCTTTTTTGTAGACATATTCCCGCCAAAGAATTAACAAGAGTTTGTGGGGTAGGGGAAAGGGGTACAGCACAGTGCAGCTAAAAAGCTTCACTTCTTATGAGATATAGGATGCAACTAATGAAATCACAATTCATAGTGAGTGGTTTTTTCCTCAAGACAATATATTTGTTTTCTTCTTCTATAGTATTTGTGTGGCAGTAATCGAAAAGACAATATATTTATTGATCCAGGATACCAGACATTTGAGCAAGAATTGAATAAAATACTTCGGAGTTGGCAACCAAGCATACTGCCAGATGGTAATGCTCTTTTATTGTGCCTCTAATTTCTAGTGTGCAAAATAGCAAATAAAGTTGAACATGTTCGAGACAGTAAAGTTTTAGTACTAGTTTAATATGGCCGTTTTCCATTTTCCAGAAAGTAGATTAAAATTAATTGGGAAAATTTGAATTAGTGAGCTTATTTTCCAGAGTACTTAACTTGGACTTCTCAACTGTTCATCTTTTGTTGAATTAGTAGTGATTCTGTTCAGTATCATCAGTGTTAAGAACTGTAAGAAACAGGATGACCTATCTTCTGTTCTTCAGTAGAACAAGCTGACAGTAATCAGGAAAGGACTGGCATCTGTAAGAATCTCCAAGGGATGGGGCATCTGTTCACATTCATAAATTTTCTTCATGTGTCTAAAACTATAGTTTAAGAGAAATCTGTAACAGCGTCTCCAATGGAGCATCTAGTTTCCCTCCTCCGGAGATGCTGGTCTAGTGTGAACGGCCTGCTGCACTGATAATTTCTAACATTCATTTCAGTTTGGTATGAATGGAGGTCTGACACAGGATTGTTCTTGAACTTTACCTACGTGGTTAAATGGGTGGAATTTTATTTATTGTAATTTGTTTAAAATAGTTTTCTCTGTTTAAGGGTCAATATTCTCTCGGGTTGAAGAAGATTATCTTTGGAGGATAAAACAACTAGGATCTCACTCTCCAGTAGCTCTTCTGAACACCCTGTTCTACTTTAACACTAAGTATTTTGGCCTGAAAACAGTGGAACAACACTTAAGACTCTCCTTTGGCACTGTGTTTAGGCATTGGAAAAAAAATCCATTGACAATGGAAAACAAAGCATGTCTTCGATACCAAGTGTCTTCCTTATGTGGAACCGATAATGAAGGTAGGTAACTGATTTTCATTGTGGCATTGTCTATCGCAGGGATACCCACCGCTTGCCTAACTAAAGACTTGGGTCATGTGTTAAGAACCTGTAGACTAGTGTTTCCCTAAAATAAGGCAACCTCCTTTTTAGTTTTTATTATTAATGATTTTATTAGGAGTTCTTTCAGATAAAACAATTCATAATTTTAGCTAGAGCAAGCATAGTTTTACAATTTCTATCACCATCAGTTTAAAAACATTTTCCTTTTACTTGAACTCTGATTCCGATCAGTTTCCCTTTTCCTCTCCCTCTCTCACCCTCCCCTGCAGGAACCCTTAATATATTATATATTATTATTGTTTTTGCTGTCTCGTACACCATACAATATATCTGTTCACCAGTAATTCTGTCATTTGTTCCCCTGGAGTGGGGTGAAGTAGTCGTCATGGCTATCAGGTCCCTCTTCCTCCTCCTGATAATAGGAATCATTACTACCATTATTATTTCTAAAGGGTTATCTAGCTTGGCTTTCATGCATTTAATACTCTTAATTACACAATGAATGAGATAAAACAAATAATAGTAAGCGGAGGGAATATTGAAGAACTAAGGATAATTATGTGTCTCATCAGTGCTAGACCGCTCCATAGATTTATCAACCCTTCTGCGTGGCCCTTCTTTGAGGGAATAATTATCTTACAGGTGGTTTTGATGATTTGCTTTTAAACTTCTGATCCCTATCCCCGTCAAGATGGTGTGCTCGCTGGTGTGCTTCTTCCATGTGGGTTGTGTTGCTTCCCTACTAGATGGTGCTTGTCGGCAACCTCTGTCTTAGACCATTTCAGTTCATTTTGCTTTAAGAACTATGAATTGCCAGGAGCAACCAATTGCAACGCTGAAGGATACCTATTCCATTGTGTAATATAACAGGCACTAGGAGTGACTAAAACTGCCTTGTTTCAAGATTGCTCTTAGAGGAGATTTATTTAACTTTTATTTTTTAAGATAAAATTACTACTGGAAAAAGAAAACATGAAGATGATGAGCCAGTATTTGAACAAATTGAAAACACAGCCAATCCTTCTAGATGTCCTGTGAAAATGTTTGAATGCTACTTGTCTAAAAGGTAAGTGTTTATGGTACTAATTCTAATTTTTTTTTTGGGGGGGGGGGCATCACTGCTCTCCGGTGGTGGGAGTAGGAGGCCCAGCCCCTCTGCTGGAATTGAACCTCCATCCCAGTGGGCCGCAGTCCCGCGCACAACCACTATGCCACCGGGGCTCAGGCCTAATTCTTTCTAATTTTTAATATTCAACCTATAATACATACTCATACATATGTTAAGAGACTCCATTTAAGAAAATAATCTATAAAGCAAGGATTGCAACGTTTATATTTATAATCACATTCTAGGGCCATACTAGTCAAACGTTTAATAAACTGAACCCTAATGTGATTCCTTGAACTGCTTCACTTTGGTGAGCTATGATGTTAAGCTGGGGCCATGTGGGTTCCCCATCCCTGTACTAAAGAGCCAAGCATCTGTTGTGAGAGACCGTTGAGTTGATTTCTGACTATGGGGACTATGTGCGGCGTGAAGGGGTTTCCATGGGGTTTTCAGGTAACAGCTTAGAGGTAGATGGCCGGGCCTGTCTCCCAAGGCATCTCTGAGCGGGGTGAACCACCAACCTCTGGTGAAAGTCACCTACGTCACTCTTGATGCTCCTAAAGGGCCAAAGAGCAAATGATTTGGGTTTATAGGCTTAAAAGTCTCCATTGTAGCTCAGTGTTGCTATGACAGCCAGAGAGCAGCTATATACTGTATGTAAATGAATGGACATGGTTATCTTAGAGTAAAGCTTAAGTCACACACAGGTAGCAGGCTGTACATTGTAGGCCATGTTGAATGGTAAGGTAGATTGATGGGATTAGCTCTCTAAAGAGTTTTAAAGAAAGATATGAATATTCTAAAAGGATAGTCCTTGGCTTATAATGGGTCTTTTAACTTTTTTTTTAGTTGACAATGAGCCACACTTTATGATTGTCTTACTGAAATTATTTAGGTAACTCATTGTTAGTATACCCCTTCTTCCCTCATCCCTCTGCCACCACCACCACCACCATCACCCCCCCCCCAAAAAAAAAAAAAAAAACTAACTAACTAACTAAAAATCAACCCAGCACACTGCCAGTAAGTCAATTCTGACTCATCGTGATCCTGAAGGACAGGGTAAAACTGCCTCCTTCGGTTTCCAAGAGTGTAGCTCACGGGAATAGAATGTCTCACCTTTCTCCTTTATTAGTAATAGGTATGCAGAAATACCAATAGTATATTAAAATGTACCTCTGTATGTAATGCCTCTCAGAGACAAATTAAGATCAGATTTGTCAATGACACTGGCAATAAAAAACAATAAGAATGATTTTTTTTTTTTAATGAGAAGTAGTGGGGATTATTTGACTTAGGTCAGAGTACAGTTTAAACAAAGTTGTTGGAATAGGAACCCTTTGTAAGTAAGGAACTGTCTGTACTCTATTTTCACCAATATCACTGCTGCTCCCCTCAAGTCAGATCAAAACAAATTTAAGTTCTTTTTTTTTAAACCAATGAAATGTTTAGGAACCAGTAACATTATTTTTTGCTCATCTAATAATTTTAGCTAAGAACTCTTTCAGCCTTCAAAAAGTTTAGTGGGCTCAGAGTATATTTCATATCCTAAAAAGTTTCATGAGGGGCTGAGCCCCAGTAGCATAGTGGTTGAGTGCAGGACTGCGGCCCACTGGCTTGGCGGTTCAAATCCAGCAGCAGCTCTCCAGGAGCAAGGCTGGGCCTCCCACTCCCACCAGAGGGCAGTGATGCCCCCCCCCCCCCAAACAAACAAACAAAAGTTTCAAGAATTGTAATTAGGTTCCCTCGAGTAGCCTTCAGTAACCTATAGAGCAAAATTGTCACTTCTAGAGTATGATAGAAGAATATCTTAAGACTCTTTCTTACGTTTTAATATATGAAATTTGGGGTTTATTTAAAAATGAATGTGTTTTATTTGTTTAGTAACATTAAACTACATCTTTAATTGATGGTGCCTTGAATTCTGTGAAATACTGAATTTAAATCATTGAAAAGTCTCAAAATAACAATTTGGAAATTAACTTATAACACTTAAATAACATTGAGGTATATTGTTTTAACTACATAAAATTGAAAAAATTAAATTTTTTGCATATACTGTGAATTAACTTTCTTCTTTTCTCTCTTCCAAGTCCACAGAATCTTAACCAGAGAATGGATGTTTTTTATTTGCAACCAGAATGCTCTAGTTCGACAGATAGCCCTGTCTGGTACACCTCTACTTCACTGGACCGAAACACCTTGGAAAATATGCTTGTACGGGTTCTTTTAGTAAAAGATATTTATGATAAAGACAATTATGAACTGGATGAAGACACAGACTAAAAAGGAATGTTACGGAAACAATCGGAATAAAACAGCATTAGATAGTCATGCTGCTAGCTCTTTATTATGGAAAACATTTCAAGTTTACTCCTTCTGTTTGTTTTGTAGCAGTATACCCACACTGGGTATTACCATGTAAATAACTTGTGAGTGAAAGTTGCCATTATTTTATGTAGTGGTTTTAGAATACTTAACAGATACATTCAAAGTTTTTTTTATTATTATTATTATTATTTATTTGATTAGGTATGTTTGTAACTTTTTACATTACAAATATGAGTGAGAACGTGCCATGTGTAATTTCCCCCCCCTGTAGTAAGAACCATCCACATTGCCCAACTCTGCTGTCACAAAGCTTTCTTGAAAGGGGCTGGAATCCGCTGGGTGTTTAACCAGTTGGTTGTGTATGGGTAGCACCTGCTCAAAGTTTAGAACTTGCAGTGTCTTTCAGAATTTAAAAAATAAACTGTAAACTAATAGGTTGGGTTTTTTTTTGTTTGTTTTGGGTTGTTTTACATTTTAGTTATTGAAGCCTTACAAGGTTCTGTAGAGAATACCATCTTCTGTACCAAAAATAGACAAGAGAATGCTGTCAATATTGGTGTACTGTAATGTGAATCTATACTGGTGAAACGCCTTTTTGTTCTCCATATTAAAACCTTAGTGTCCTTTTTTTCATTTGTGGCTCTCTGCATCACCCCCATAAGTAAGTATGTATATATATGTATATAGATAAAGAATGACTATACGTTGAAAATATGAACATCAAGACATTTTCTTTAAAATGTCTGATGAAATAGAAAATTCTGGGTTTTTTTCCCCCTCCCCATATCAACCCTAAGTAACTAAAATGATCCTCTTCATTTATAGAGCTTTGATTTTCTCCCCTGCCCCCTTTTTTTTTGCTCTTAGTGATATGGATTATGCTGCAATATTACTTGAGTAGAGTACTCTAAACCTTTACCAATTTTGTTAGAATTCCTGTGCCTGTCCTCAAATATGACTGATTCCTACATTGAATAAAGTTATTTTTAGAAATACCACTCCTGAAATAGTTGTTGTAGAAAATCAAGCTGGCCAGTGTAGTAAGTCTGCTGTATTTCAGGTGGTTGAAGAACCAAGAAAATCTGATGCTAAGAATTTATTACAAAGGAAACCGCATTCGATGTTGAATTGTTTGACTTTTAAATTTTAATTACTTCTTATAGAAGATTGCATTGAGAAAGCTTTGTGCTTCTGCATAGCAGTTTATCAGACCTTGTAGAATGAGGACCTCCATTTACAATCCTACGTTCTAAAGACTGAGCAAAGTGCTAGCTGCGTATCCTAAGTCTCATGTAGCACGTGTATAACCAGGTTGCATTCTTGTTGCTAACTTCTGAGTCGCCATCGCAGTGACATTCGTTTTTATGAATTGTTACATGAAAACCAGTCTGTTTTCCATGGTAGCCAGGTAATGTCTTCAGGTCCGTTGGGTACTGCCTGCTCCCTTAGGATGACTGTTGGCCACAAAAGAAATGTTCACATTCCTGATTTGGAAACATTCACAGGTGTAATCACTGTATATTTAAGCAATAAGTATCTGAAATGTTTTTGGCATAAAAAATGGCTTTATACTTATTCTAACTTGTTTTATAAAATAGGCTTAAAGAACTTTTCTGCCCCTTACTGGATTTTATAATAGTTGATTACTAATCGGCTGATGGTAGCAAATCTGATACTAGTTGACTAAAATAGATTGCTCGTTATCTGTGTAATGAAAAGTGAACGTTTGAAATATATCATCATAGTACAAAAATTTCCTCAAACTTCTCTTTTTTCCAGTTTTACTGCGATACGCACTTTGCCTGTGAATGCCTATTGCTGGTTAAAGAGGTGGTTGCTTCCAGCGTCTTTCCCTCTTTACAGTGGAGCAATGAAGTTTGGACCGAGTGTCACTGTCTGTCCCCCCAGTGCGGTGGCAATGGCGGCACTACTTTATGCCCCAGCTCTCTCCATTTCCTTGTCAAGTTCAGCATCTTGAAAAGGAAATGTCTGCCACACCTTGGTATTTGCATGCTCCAGGGTTTAGAAATCGTACCTTGATTGCCATCCAAGGACTGCTTTTACTGAATGTTCAGGGTGGGTGGGGGGCGGGGATGGTGAGGAAAAGTCTGTTTCATGAGAATTTTGTTGTTCTTTGAAACTTAACTCACCTAGAACACGCCAGTGACTTCTGGATATCTTTAGCTTTTGTGGTCACAACTGGGAAAGGAACAATGAAATCATAGGTTCTCTCTGCTTCTGAATGATTTCTGATGAGAGCATCCTAGAAACTTAACTGTTGTCTTGAAAAAGCTGTTGGAGACGCTGTGTTTTCTGGTTCTGAAGGTTTTGCCATTTCAAATCAGCAAATGAAGATATTTATGTGGAGGAAAATGGATTTCCTAGACAAATTGAATCTTCATTAACCTATTTCTTCAGATGTGGTAAACTGTATGAAAGGGTTTATCTGGGTCAGAAAGCTGTCAAGTTATTTTGGTGGGTGGCGGGGCAAAATACTAGTTCATGTCTTCCTTCTATTACACAACACTCGTATTAAACATTGCGAGGTTGCATATTTACTATGCATTCAAACTTTTTTAATGATCAAATTAAGCGTGGTCCTGGCCAGCTGTGATTTGGGAATGGGCTAAGTGGTCTATGCACAGTATTAAGAAATACAGTCCTGGGAAAGTCATAAATTTTGCAAGCGTTGGTGTACACTACATTGTAGGTCCATTTATCTGGGGTTTTAAATATCTTGCAGTCTTAAAATCACTATAAAAATATACAGTTATTTCTACAGTGTATTGTTATACATATGTCACTATGTTTTAAGTTAACACTGGCTGCAGGAAAATCTGTTTCCTTCAAAACAGTCATGAAAATGTACATGAAAATATTTTTGAATAATAAATTTATTTAACTAAATTATAATACTTTTGGATTTCCCCCTTTATAAGCCTTTACTCAGTTCTTAGAGAAGTTCCTGAATCTGAATTACTCTTTTACGGTTTCTTAATCATAGATGTGTTTTAATGTTTCCCTATGATATTTTTTTCTGAGCAAATTACTCTGAAAATGATAAAATATGAACAACTGCATAAATTTAGATGGTCCAGAGCAGGCTGTCAGGATCTGAGTGAGGCTAGAGACTTCTCTAAGCTGTGTCACTTCTCTAAGCTGTGTGGACCTTCCCTGCCCCCTCTATTTGGAAACCAGATCTCAGAACACCACCCAAAATAAGGAGGGTTGTCATCCCCTGTTGTCAGGAACTTTAGAACACTGTCTCTGAAATCTGGGCAGATGGTGTCCTCATCAACCCACTGAGTTAAGTTCCTAGGTTGAGTCCATTGAGGAACCAAGCCCTAAACAGAACCAAAGCAAAGTTGCGACGCCACCGCAGGAAGCCATTGTCCATACAGTGATGGGGAAAGCCATTCTAAGCCGACTTGATTCTGTTGTCGGCTGTGAAAGGAACAGTGGGCTCAGGTCATTATTCTGTGGGTCAGGCGAAGGCTTTGCCATCATTTCTGATTCGGCAGTTGTAAAATTGATCAATGGAAGTGAAGTTTACAGATTTAAGTTTGTGTTCTCGAGATAGATTTAGAAACACATTTTTTTTTTTTTGTGGGCATTACTTGCCCCCTGGTGGGAGTAGGAGGCCTAGTCTTGCTCCTGGAGAGCTGCTGCTGGATTTGAACTGCCAACCCTGTGGGCTCCAGTCCCGCACACAGCCACTACGCCATTCTTGTCAAGAAAAAGAACCTTTGAAAAAAATAGCCTCCAATCCTATTAGAAGTCCTAAGTTAAGTCCTCTACTCTTCAAATGCAATTTTGGTACTTGAAAATGTAATATCACAAAATGTAACCAAAAATATAAAAGTAAGTTACTTGCATATCACCTTCATGCCAATGCTAACCATGGTAGTTAGGGAAAGAACACAAAGACACTAGATGTTCCAGGAGCTGAAGATATTTTGCAGGAAATGTGATCCCCCATCCATGAAATAAATGGCTGTACCGTGATAATTAGAATGGAGGGAGCTTTACACACCACAGGATATTCTGATAAGAGTTCGGTTTCATGGAAAATATCAGTATCTGGGATTCTACAGAACCGGAAATTGACTCGATGGCATTTCAGTTGAGGCTTTTCTTGACATTGTATTTCACTCCGAATTGGTCAGTAGAGCAATTTCTGATTCTTTTAATGGCACCATTTCGCCGACACTGAAGCAAAGAACGAGAGTCTTAAAAGGTAGTAGCCCCCGCGTGATGTGTTAGAAATAATCTTGAAGGCATTAATTTAAACACAAGATTCAGGATAGCACGGGGCGTTTTCTTCTTTATGCGAACCATAGGAAATTTGTTCAATAGCCATTACTTTTGGGAATAGAATGTCTAATATTTTCAATGCCCTAGGTGTACACCACGCTAACTGCTGGACGAAACCTTTCCATTCTTATTACATACCTGTAGTTCTAAGATTATGTCAGCAGGTGGCAGCAGTACAGAGCAGGACCTTGTACTCCTTTGTGGAGACTGCCCAGAAGCCCAAACCCACTGTCAGACCCTTCCAGTGGGTAGGGGCCTTCGTGGACGGGGTACAGCTCCTGGAGGTTTCTTTCTTTTTTAAAATCATTTTACTGAGGGCTCATACAGCTCTTACCTCCATCCTGCCCGCCCGCCCCATTAGGGTGCCTTCACACTGCCGTCTTAAAAACCCACAAACTCCCTGCCATTGACTTCATTCCAAACTCCCTGTGGCTTTCAGCTTTTGTAACTTTTTACTGGAGTAGAAAACCCCATTTGTGTTTTAAAGAGCAGTCAACTGTTCCAAACTGCTGACCTGGCAGTTGACAGCCTGACAGGCTGTCGGGGCACCTTTATACTGCTGTATATAGAGAAACTTTGTCTTTTATCTGAAAGCCTCAGGGTGTTAGAATCCAGAACTTTAAATTGCATAACTCAGTGGCCCAGAGTTTGGGCTGTATTTAAAGTTTTTCTGTAAAAGCTAAAACATCAGCCAGCCTAACCCGTCAATCTGTTGTTAGCCTTAAGTGGTGTAGTTCTTTGTACCACAAACTTTGAAAAGATTTTTATCAGCGCTTTCCGAGCTTGAGAATTATGGACCTTTGTAGCTAAACTGTCAAGCCTAGGTTGGGTACCCCCCCCCTTCTAAAAAAGTTTTAATTGCATGATATTGATAAGGATTGCTGAAGATTGAAGATTTTACACTGAAGTTTTAAGAAAAGTGCATAGACTGGCCTCTTATAAATGGTTGTACTAGAACCACTATTGAATTCTGCAACACTTAAAAATAGCTTTGTTTTTGATACCCTGTTGCATTGTAAGTGTTCATAAATATATACCTTGGGCAGCTGCTGTCAAGTCATAGAGTCCAGCACATACTCATTCAGCAACTACTGGGGTCTGTAGTTCAGGTCCTAACCACGTTGGGGACCATCAAATCAATCGTGACACCTTGTGACCAACCGAAGAAAACCCTGCCCTGTCCTCTGCCTCCTTCACAATTGTTTCAGCCAGTGTCAGTCCATCTCATCTGGGGGAGTCCTCTTTTCCATCACCCAGTGATTCTCAACCTGTGGGTCGCGACCCCTTTGGATTTGATTCATAATTAGCAAAATTACAGCTGTGAAGTAGCAATGAGAATAATGTTATGGTTTGGGGTGGGAGGGTCACCACACCATGAGGAAGGTTGTGAACCCCTGTATAGATGGAGAATATGAGCTGAACCCCGGTGGCGTAAGTGGTTGAGTGCGGGACTGCGGCCCGTGGGCTTGGCGGTTCAAATCCAGCCACTGCTCGGGAGCAGCACTGGGTAGTGCCCACGACCACCAGAGGCAGTGATGCCCACCCAACCGCCGCCCCCCCACCAAAAAAAAAGGTTGATATAGGACATGAGAACCAGCTCCTAAAGGACTTGATTCCCCAAAAAGTCAGTGCCATCCAGTCAACTGCAACGCATAGTTCTATAGGAACCTGTAGCCTTCAGAGACTGGAGATCTTTACTGGAGTAGAAAGCCTTAGGTTTTCCTCCGAGGAGCCTTAGGTGGTGTCCAATCGCTGATGTGTGCCCCCACTATGCCACCACAGTTCCTCTCAAGGACCTGGTCTCGTCCAGGAGAAATGAAGGTGTGATGGAACCTCACCTTGTACGGCAACTTGTGTGAGCAGAATCACAAGTAGATCCTGGGGGTCAGATTGTGAGAGCCCAAGTGACAGCTCCGCCCCAGAGGGCTGTCCTCCACTGAGGGGGTGGGTTCATCTGCCCACCTCCCAGCAGCCCAGCAGCATGCCACTGCCCCGCCGCAGCTCCCTGACCAGTCTGCACAGGCCAAGCGGCTCATACACAGCTCAAGCAATTCAGCCAAGCGCTCCGTCAGGAGAACGGCCCCCAGGCTCCTGACACTGATTCCAGACCCGGTGGTTTCTGGAAAGGGTGAGAGGCCAGCTCCCTTGACATGCAAGAACACATAAAATAGTGAATCTAGTCAGCTCCATGCCTTGAGGTTGGTGGGTTTCAAACTACCCGGAGGCCTCTCTGGAGAAAGGCCTCTTGAATCAACCATTGAAAACAGCACAGCTTAAAAAACAAAACAGCACAGTTCTTGTCTGACTGACAAAGGTTTCTGTGAGCTGGAATCAACTCAAAATTGTGTGTGTGTGTGTGTGTGTGTGTGTGTGTGTGTGTGTGTTTTCCTGGTGGGGCAATGGTTAGCACTCAGCTAATACCCAAAAGATGAGCCCACTAAGAGGTCTGAGATATAGATGACTTGGCAATCACTTCCTGTAAGTATTTACAGTGCAGGCAATCAGGGAGCAGTTGTATTCTGTCAGAATCAACAGCATTGCATTGAGTTGTGCTAAGATAGATGAGGAAAAGTTGGTGAGGAAATTCCATTCCCCCCCATGAGCTTTTTGAAGACTGTTCATCTACACCACAATGAAGACTTTTCATTGAGAGTTTGTTCATGTTTTTCTTTCTTTTTTTTTTTTTTGGAGGGGTGGGGCATCACTGCTCTCCGGGGGTGGCCCAGCCCCACTGCTGGAATTGAACCTCCGTCCCAGTGGGCCGCAGTCCCGCGCACAACCACTACGCCACCGGGGCTCAGCCCCATGTTTTTCCATTCACTTTAATCACCTTCCTCTAAGAGCAGAACATACTTTATCTGAAGGTCAACGCATAGAGGTAGAGAATTTCTTTTCTGTTGTATACCAGGCACCTGGAAAGCACTTGACCCAGATGTTAGGTTGACTCAATCAATGATTATAAATTTGAGAACTTTGAGGATAAAATACTAAAAATATGACCCAAAGTATGTGAAGAAGTACCTTTTTGTTGAAATGTACTTTTGAGGGGGTGTCTCTCGTGTTTGTGTCTGTAGAAGGCTGCCTAGCTGCTTGTCTTGCCCTGTTTACTCTTATTTATTGAATTCCTTGTATTTACTGAATTTGTAAGGGCCTGTAGATCTGGGATCTTAGGCTTAATGATGTGCAGTGGTGTTCAGAATATAAACACTTTAGCTTCGCCCGTGTAATCTGTTAAAAATGCAGGTCTACTCCCTGGAGATAGATGAGTAGATCTGGGTGGTTCTGAGGGAGCAGCATTTTGTTTTGTTTTGTTTTTGGGGCATCACTGCCCTCTGGTGGTGGGAGTAGGAGGCCCAGCCTTACTGCTGGATTTGAACCTCCAACCCAGTGGGCCGCAGGCCCACACACAACCACTACACCACCGGGGCTCAGCCCGGGAGTAGCATTTTTAAACACAGGTTAAAAGCTTAAACACTCAAGTCAATAAATTGTATCACCAGCATTTTAAAGAAATAAGCTTGAGTGGACTAGAAATGGGTTAGTTTTATGGTGAAACATGTTCTACACGCAACTAGTGGCAATGTAAAATACCCAACGTATTGTGGGGGTTCCATTCCACAACTTGATGATAGGTCAGTTCTGATGTAAGCCAAATAGCCTTTTTAGTTTTTATGAATATCTTTATAAATCCAATCTTTGGTTTGCAGGTATACAGAGATGATGACATCAGCAAATTATGTACTGCAAAATTCTACATAGTACATATGAATAAGATGCTCTACCAAAAACAGTCCAAAGTGCTTAACAGAAATAGGTCCTTAGAAACTAGCTGTGTATTTCTTAACATTTTCAGTGGAAGTTTAAATGTCCTGCCATAGAAGGTACTTTATAATCAAATTATATGCATGTAAAAGGTGCACACTGTATATGGATGACCAAAGACTTGATATCTTTGAATTATTATCATGGCAAAGAATATCAACCATGCCACAGACATCCATGATTAAGTATAACATGGAATACTGAATATACTATGGGCATCAAGAACATTCCTAAAGAAAGCAAAAGGTCAATACATAGGGGGAAAATGATCAAAGTGATGTCAGAAGAGACTCTGAAACTTGCTTTTGATCATAAAATAGCTAATGCTAGGGGAAAAATGATGAAGTCCAAGAGCTGAACAGAAGACTTAAAAGAACAACTTGAGAAGACAAAGTCAAATCTTATAATGAAATGCGAATAGCCCTAGAGTTAAGATACCAAGAAGAAAGAACATACTCAAACTAAGAGAACTCAAGAAAAAAATTCAAGCCTCGAATGGCCACCTTGAAAGATTCTATTGTCAAATATATATATATTTTTTAAAAAGACCATTTTTGGGGCAGGACATCATTGCCTCTGGTGGTCGTGGGAGCTACCCAGTACCGCTCCTGAGAGCCGCCGCTGGATTTGAACCGCCAAGCCCGCGGGCCGCCGTCCCGCACTCAACCACTTATGCCACCGGGGCTCAGCCCTGCCCCCCAAAGACCATTTTACTGGGGACTCTTAACAGCTCTTGTAACAATTCATACATAAGTTGTACTAAGCATATTTGTACATATATTTCCACCATCTTCTAAACATTTACTTTCTACTGAGTCCTTGGTATCAGCACCTCACCTCTTCCCACCGACAAAATATTGAATGATGGAGGAAGCATCAAAAGAAGATGGAAAGAGTCTATAAAGTCTCAAAAGCATTCCACCATTTCAGGAGGTCATGTGAGCGAGAACCTACGGTATTGAAGGACTAAGTTCCAACTGCGCAGAAAGCATTAGCTAAATACAAGGTTCCAGGAATTGGTGGAATGTCCATAACTGTTTTCACAAGGGGATGAAGCACTGATAGCCTTCTTTTGTGTGTGCCAGGAAATTTGGAAGACAGCTACGTGGACAACCGACTAGAAAAGATGCATATTTATACCCATCCAGAGAAAGGTGACCCAAGAGAATTCTCGGATTGTAAAACAGTATCATTGATCTTACATGCAAGTAATTTTTGCTGAAAATTAACATTTGCTGCCGTACATTTACGGCTGTCAGAGGTTGAGGTCAGATTCAGAAGAGGATCTGGAACAAGGTATAGCAGAAGGATCGTGGCTGAAAGCAGAGAATACCAGAAAGACATTTACTTGTGTTTTACTGCCTGTGCAAAGGCATTCCACTGTGTGACTCATAGTAAACTAGATAACCTTATGTGGCAGTCATGGACTCCTGTTAGTTTCAGGATTGGGAGTGTAGGGGTGGAGTCTAGCCTGTCGATCTGGAGATGGGAAATGAGACCTCTGTGTGGGCATGGCTTTCTCCTTAGAATTTTGGGAAGTCTCGAGGTATTTCCCCTTGGAGGTGAGACACTCACTGACTCAGTCTCTTGGAGACGCTCTACTGACAAGACACAGACTCAGTCCTTGGGAGACGTTGCAGCTGACAAGGCATTATGGCAGCATGCTGACAGACCCCGAGTCCTGGAAACTGGAGAAGCCTCATGGGCTTACCCTGATGGAATTAGACCTCTGAAGCCGAAAAACATACATAGAGACACCTGCCAGTGCAGAGATACTTGAGAAGCTACAGAGAAGCCCCTACCAGCACTGAGATGCTTCTAGCATGGATACACAAGACTCTGCACCCACTGGCCAGTGATTGTCCTGGCATCATTGCATGTACTTCGTGAATCTGAAGAAGACTTTACATACTGGTATCTGACATATGTGCTAATATCAGACTTGTGGGCTCAGGCTGGACTGGGTTGGGATGCTTTCTCAATGTTCCATTCCTCTTGTATATAAACCTTTCCCTTATATGCATATGCATGTTTATGAATTTGTTTCTCTAGTCTACCCGGACTAACACACCTTAAGAAAAATGAGAATTCCAGAACACTTCATTGTCCACATACCTAACATGTATGTGGATCAAGAGGCAGCTGTGCAAACAGAACAAGGGAATACTGCAAGGTTTAACATCAGGAAAGGTGCGAGTCAGGGTTGTACCTTACCGCTCACCATACTTATTCAATCTATGTGCTAAGCAAATAAGTAGAGAATCTGGCTTCTAGGAAGAAGAATCCAGCATCAGAGTTGGAGGAAGGCTTATTAATAACTTCAATATGCAGATGACACAGTCTTCCTTGCAGGAAAAATGAGGAGGCCTCGAAGCCCTTGCTAATGAAAGTCAAGAATTACAACTCAATGTGAAGAAGGTCAGAATCCTCCCAACGGAACCAGAAGGCAACAAGATGACAAGTTGAAGTTGTAAAAGGTTTTGTCTTGGATCCACAATCAGTGCTCATGGAAGCCGAAGTCAAGGGCTCCAAGGACTCGTTGCATTGCATGAATCTGTTGCATGGGACCCTTTTAAAGTGTTGAAAACAAGGATGTCATTTTGAGGACTAATGTGCACCTAACCCAAGCCATGGTATATGCATGTGAGAGTTGAGCACTGAATAGAGAAGACAGAAGAAGAATCGATGCATTTTAATTGTAGTACTGGCAAAGAATATCGAAGGTACCACGGACTGCCAAAAGAATAAACAAATTTATCTTGGACTAAGTAGCGCCCGAATGCACCTTAGAAGCAAGGATGGCGTGTTAGTCTGGGTTGACTAGAGAAATACATCGAGCGACACTCATTATGTGTATAAGAATGAGGTTTATGGGGTGAGCCCCGGTGGTGTAGTGGTTGTGCGCGGGACTGCGGCTGGAGGTTCAATTCCCACTCACAGGAGCAAAGGCTGGGCCTCCTACTCCCACTACCAGGGCAGTGATGCCTAAAAAAAAAATTAAAAAATAAAGAATGAGGTTTATATCAGAACAATTGTGTATTGAGAAAACATCTCAGTGCAAGATCAAGTCCCTAAGTCGATATTAGCCCACATGTTCAAAACCAGTCCACAAATTCCTCTTCAGACTCACATAGCCACTGGAAATGCTAGTGTACAGGTAGGATGCTAAATGTAGGAAGAACACAGGCTAGTGGGTGAAAAGCCTTGTGGATCTGATGGTGGTGGAAGCATCTCCTGAGCTCTGCCTGTTAACAGGGTGGCTCCATGTGGCTTGCTAACGGGAATGTGAAAGCAGAGTGTGACCCCATCTCCCTGTAGAAAGAGAGGAAGTTCTCGGAATCCTCATGAGGAGGCCACGCCCACAAGGAGGCACCATCAGACCATGATCCCATGACCAGCTAGACGCTGCCCTAATCACACTCTTCAGATCCTCGGGTTGACACCAGATTATGCAACTACTACCTATGGGGCGACTTCAGCTCACGCACTTTGGACGTGTCAGAAGAAACTATACCCCGGAGAGGAACTACATGCTTGGTCAAGTAGCGGGGCCGTGAAAAGTGGGAAAGCCCTGGACAAGATGGAATGACACAGTGGCTACCACAATGGGTGCAAACAGAAGGACAATTGTGAGAACAGCACAGGCCCAGGCAGTCTTTCCTTCTGTTGTGCCTACGGTCTCTATGGGTCGGAACCAACAAGATGGGCATCTAGAAAAATGAGCAGCTCTCCCTCGGAAGAACTACAGCCAGAATGCGCCTTAGAAAGTCAGATGCTTTGACACTTTGCCTCACCGACTTTAGGTTTGTTACCACGAGGGGCCGGTTACTCAGAGGGACATCATACCTGGTAAGGTAGTCAGAGAAAAGGAGGAAGACACTTGCAGGGGCAGTGAATTAACGAATGTGGTTCTTCTAGCCGAAGTCTTTCACTCCCACCAAATGACCTTCCCTGCATGAGTCTGGTAACAAGGTGTGGACGATTCTGATAGGAGTCACATGTGAGTGATTGCAAACAGGCTCCCTGGAGTGGCATTCTGCTGTGTAGAAAATAAGTTCTCTGAGAAGCAGGGGGCGGGATCTCATTACAGCAAGAACCAGGAAAGGAACCTGTCCTCTGGACTCAAGATCCCTGCACAGTGAACTGCCTGGATCCAGATGACAGCTGTAACATCCAAGCAGCAGCAGCAGAACCAGAAGCCAGCGCATGGAACAAAATAAGGCACTTCCCAAGTTAAGCTGAGTGGTTTTGTGCAGGAGGCAGGTTTGTGGAGTGGGATGTCTCTGTGCACTTAATTGAGAAAGCTGGACTTGCTGACCCATGGAAGTAGCTTGGAGTGCCTTCAGGCTGGGGCTGACTGGAAGAGGGTGCCACCAGGCACTTCATTTAGGAAGCCGGGCTTGCTGGCCCATGGAAAGGGTGCTGAATGCATTTGGGTTAAGGCTTATGCAGTGGTGTGCCCCTTTGGCCATTTGTTAGCTGGCTTGAAATTTGTAACATATCTGGGTAAACAACTATCCTGAGCATTTTTCACGGGCTTTACAACTGGTTAACTTCCTTCATAAACCCTTTAATCATGAGTCTTGTATGTGAGTTCTGTGTAGCCATTGCAATGGCTATTAGAACCTAGAGATAAATTATGGAGCAGAAGACAACGTATCTTTAAGGGAGGTGAATTGACACAGTGATTCTAACAGTGGACTCAGACAGGAATGACATTAGGGCGGCAGGAGCTCACAGAGTGTTTTATTCTGTCATACAGAGAATAGCTATGAATGGAAGCCTACTTGATGACCCTTAACAACCGGAGGCTTTCTTGCAAGTGTGGTGATCAGACAGAAAGAAAAACTCAAGGATTTGGGGTTTGTGTGTGCCCCCCATTTTGTTTTCAAGGTTTCACTTTCTGAATTTTTTGAACATGGATGTCTGGAGCGACAGAAACTCCTGGGACCCATGCTTTTAATTACACCATAATGACTATGTAGCTAATCAAAACAAATTTGGTGGAGTATTTGAAAGAGGCCTATTTCTACACCTGTTTCCTGAAAGTCGGTAGCAGGTTCTTCTCCACTCAACAGTTACGGTGGGAATAATGGCTATGGTTAGTGGGGTGCTGAGTAAGTGGCACCTTAGGGGGTGCTGGTATTATTCACCTCAGTGTAAACATCAGTCAATGTTTAGGATCAGAAAACCAGTAAAGGCTATCATCCCAATAGAAGTCTTTAAAATAGAAAGCCCAAGTATGTTGGCTGACCCTTTTACTGTGGAAAGATATGAAATGGGTAGCCCGTCCAATCTACACCAGTCATCTGTGGATTGACTTTCATGGACGTAGCAAACATTTATTGTTTAGGAAATGTGCCAGACTGAATGGGGTCCATTGGTAGGGTCATTGAGTGGGTCTAGACTCCCAGTGACCCTACGAACAACAGAGGGAAATACTGCCCGGTCCTGCACTCGCCTCTTACTTGTTTGAGCCCATTGTTGCAGTCACCATGGCAATCTGTTTTGTCAAAGACCTTCCTGCTTTTTAGCTTTCCCTCTGCTTTACCAAGCATGATGTTCTTCTCCAGAGACTAGTCTTCCCTGATACCACGGCCAAATTAGATACCTAGGTCCTAGGTATACGTTAATGAATAGAAGATGTTGGGCTGAGCCCCGGTGGCATAGTGGTTGTGTGCGGGACTGCGGCCCACTGGGATGGAGGTTCAATTCCCGCTCACAGGAGCAAAGGCTGGGCCTCCTACTCCCACCACCAGGGCAGTGATGCCTTAAAAAAAAAAAAAGATGTCAAAGAAGTTTACTGAGTGGTAGAGAAAGAAAGACACATTACAATTATAATTTGTAAATGTATATGCTTGAAAGAACAAATACAGGGTCCTGATTATCTGTAAGTGCTAATTGGGTCATGGGAGCTGAAAAGATCCTATGAGGAAGTGAAAACCAATTGAAAGACGAGAACTGGCAAAGAGGAATCTGGGCTTGTTGGACACTGCCTTGAAGCTTTCAATGCTCCAGAAGGTTTCCTGAGGTCAAGGTTGTAAACAAACAAACAGACAAACAAAAAACACCTGGCTTTGTGAGAAGAACTTGATGCCACGTGTGCAGGCCACAGCATAGATCGGGATTTTATCTTAAGTGCAAGATGAACCTATGAAGGGAATGGGGCCATGACTGACACTTTACAAATGTCACTCTGGCTACATGGGTGGAGGTAGCAAGTATCACAGTATCTCAGCTAGCAATGCTGGCTTTGATCAGGTGGTGTTCATGGAGTTAGAGAGAAGTAGAAGGGTTCTAGATATATTTGGGGCAAGAGGCTATTGGGTGAGTCTGTCTAAAGATACTGGCTTGGACGCGTATTGGAACTGGAGATAAGATTCAAGGTGGATGAGAACCCAGGGAATTGTTTGCTTCTCAGGTAATCCATCTCTCCGACACAATGGTGACTTTTCTCACTGAGCAGATCCCGTCTGTTTTTCAAAGCAAAAAATTCAAATTGGACATAGGAAAATCGGGTTGTCCCTAATGCAGTGATATCTGTATTTATGACTCTCCTGAGGAACCATGAATCCGAGCTGGGAAGGAAAACTAAAGGAGACAGGGTTCCAGATTCTTCTCTTGCTAAACTCACACTTGAAAAATGTCTCAGTCAATGGCCTGCATGTTGTTCATGATGTTGTTGTTTATGAACACGTGGGTTGGGATGGTCGAGTTTCAATAGTCATTTTCATGAGTGTCCATTTTCAGTGGGTGGCAGTTCTGTATAACTTATGTTGAACAGGCATGCTTCCTGTGAGAGCTGGGTTGGTTGTGCCAACCTGGCCAATGAACACATGTGGCATTCATCGAAGGGCAGTTTCATTGAAGGGCGGAGAGATAAATGGCTCTGCAAGTCTTGCCTTTCTGGTCTCTTGCTCTCTGATGGTTGGACCAGCTGTGGCTGCCTTAGCTGGTTCCCTGTCTCAGCTGGCAAGGCTCACTTCCTGCAAGACATCCCTGAGGAGAAGCCACACAGACCTACCCTGATGCAGCCCTGGGTGCTGGAGCAGCCGGGTGGAGACCCCTGCCAGCGCTGAGATGCTGACACGCTCACTGATTCAGCTTTCCTCCTGCAGTCGGCGTCATTTGCATGTGTTTTGTCAACAGGAGGAAGACTGTGTAGCTTGGTATCGTACATAGGGGTTAATGTCGGATTTACGGGCTTGGACAGCACTGGGTTGGGATGTGTTCTCAATGGACACTTAACCTTTATATAAAACTCTGATACACATAGGAGTTTCTATGGCCTTGTTTCTCTGTCTATCCAGACTAACACACTTCCACTAAAAAGCCCTCTCAAAAGAATCCATCAGGGAACAAGAAAGACATAAACACCCAAAGGAAACTCACCGGTGAACCACAGCAGAAATGCAGCCGATCTTCTGCAGAGCAGATGAATGCGTGGAGCTGCGTTGGCAGAACCCGCCCTCACCCGGAACCCTGCCTGACCCAGATGCACCGGCACAGTGGGCTGAGCCGGCACGAGCCTGCCCGTCTCTGCTCACGTCTCCCTCGTCTGGACACTGTTCCTACTTTCTCCGCAAATCTCAACATGCTCAGAGATCTGCAAACTTTTGTTTTTCTGAACAGGTCTAGAGAGAATAAAATAGGTTTTTAGGTATTCAAACCAAACTCGTTCGATTGTTTTGTCAGACAGGTCTAGTGAGAAAAATAATTTGGGGGTGTGTGTGTTAGTATTTTGCTTAATTAGGACTCAACATGCTTCCTGTCATCAATAGGGACCCCCAAAGATTCATGCGCTAAGACTGCACCGTCACCATGGTGGTGTGTCTCTCACACATGCACGGCCCAATCCACGGTCCCACGAACACATGGTTGAGCTCTTGGCAGGTGCTGTGGAGTCTGTTCTGCCCAACAGCGAGCCCGCGCACACGAGGACCGAACCGGGGCCAGGTCGGAGCTGTCCTCTCAAGGGTTCCCCTGTGCCTTGAGTCCCCACAGGAGGAGGGCCCCCTTTTTTGGCTGCCCCTCCACGTTCCCACCCAACGCGTTTGTCTCCACAGACTGGATCCTCTGGAGACCAGAAGACCAAAGGGTGGAAGGCTACAAATGTGTTCGTCCTCGTGGTAGCCTGCGGTATTTTTCATGGTCTGCACCAGCAGGACAATTCAAACGCGTCACTTCCTTGATCTTCCTTCTTGCGTTTGTTTGTGTTTTAAATCACTTTGATGGCATTTGCAAGAGCCTATGCCTATGTATTTTGTTGCAGCTATCCACTCCAATTGGAATGTTCATTGGACGTTCCTCAGAAATGGGATTTTTTAATATGGAAATTTCCTTTGCATAAATACTTTGAAAATACTCCTGGATCTGTAATTGGATCTGGGAAAATACTGCTGGCTCTGTAATTGGAACTTGGAACAAATAATCTGCTGGGGAAATGGAGAGACTGCCTCTTTGAAAACATTTAAAAAATCATTTTATTGGGGGCTCGTACAACTCATCACAATCCATGCATTCATCCTTTATGTCAAGCACATTCGTACATTTGTTGCTGTCATCGTTCTCAAAACTTTCTTTCTCCGTGTGAGCTCTTGATATCAGTTCCTCACTTTCTTTCTCCCTCCCTCATGAACCCACGATAATTTATAAATTATTATTATTTTGGCATGTCTTACACTGTCCCATGTCTTCCTTCACCCATTTTTCTGTTGTCCACCCCCCAAAGGAGGGGGTTATATGAAGATCATTGTGATCCGTTCCCCTCTCTTCTCCACCTCCTCCTTCCCCTCCTTGATATCCCCACTTTCAATACTGGTTCTGAAGGGTTTAGCAGTCCTGGATTCCCTGTGTTTCCAGCTCTTATCTGTACCAGTGTACATGCTCTGTTCCTGCCGGATTTATAAGGTGGATTTGAGATCATGATAATGGCGTTGGGAGAGGGGGGAGGGGGCAGGAAGCATCAAAGAAATAGAGGAAAGTTGTATGTTTCATCCGGGCTATACTGCACGAGAGGCAGCTGCCTCTTGTTGGGACTTTCAACAGCGTGGGACATGTAGGTACCAGGCCACTCGGTATTACTTGTGATTCAGCCCTTAGGTTAGAAAATGGATTTATTGCAGCATGACTTTCACATAGAAGCATAGTTTCTGCCTTGTAATTTAAGATTGAGTTCACGAAGAAACACGCTCAAGTCTGTAACAAAAGCTAATTTCCAGTGAGGGCAGCAAAAAAAAAAAAAATCAATCTGGTGCTAAGCTTAAAACAAAACAAGACCAAAAAAAAGCTACAATGAAATGTTACTAGTGCAAGTCATCATACTGCTATGTGGTAGGGCAAGCCAGGATATTCAGCTTCTACTTCGGACTCAAACTACAGAATTAGCTATGGTTAAGTTCATACGAGTGAGGGAGACAGAGAGAAGGCAGACTCAGCTCTTTGTGGCAAAGCACTTGCTGGTGAGTAATACGAACAAACTAGGGCCATAAGCATTTACATTGTAATGAACCTTTTCGACGCCACACCTATTTTTGCTATGATTTCTTTCTTTTTAAAAAAATTTAAATCATTTTATTTGGAGCTTGGGTAGCTGCTACTATTTCCTGCACACAGCCGATTCCTTTTAAGTTGTATGGAATCAGTGTTCTATTTTCAAACAATGGGGTCACCTAAAAGGCAACTTGCTGACTTCATAGAAGTTAATTCTTCAGTCCTTTCAAAGCTGGCATGACTCCTTGAATAGCAATTAAGCAATGTGGGTTAAAAAATCATTGGGCTCACCCAGCAAAGGAATCAGTCTTGACCTTTTACTAGATTATGGATGTTACACCCAATGCCTTTAACAGCTCTTAAACAGCTAGTGACCCCAGAAAACAAATAATCTTAAAACACTTGTTTTCTATAGATACTTCTTCCTCCCACTCCAGCCTCCCCTGGCTGCAAATATGATTGAACTAGCTCATCACTGATAACCAGTTTTCTTTGTTTAGCTAATGTGTGAGCCAGTTGGAAACTTACTTTGGCTGGAGCACCGCTCCATTTTTAATTTTTTTAATTTTTATGAGAAAAATGCTGCTGGAATGCGACTCCATTTTAGATTTTAGAATGCTTTCTGCTATTTGTGGCAGTCATGTGCTTATGTTAATTTTATGATTGAAATGTAGGGGTGGAGTCTAGCTGGTTAATCTGGAGATAGCCATTGAGTAGCCAATGAGGCCTCTATGTGGGCATGGCTTTCTCCTGAGACTTCTGGGAAATCTCACGATATTTCCCTTGTGAAGATGAGAAGCTATCTTCCCCAGTGGTTGGGAGTTAGTTGGAGAGCCGATGAATCACAGACAAGACAAGCTGGCAGCGTCCGAGAAGCTGGAGGAGCCGGCGGAGAGACCACACGGCTTTGCCCTGATGGAGCCAGACCTCTGAAGCTGGGGCGGCCACATGGAGACCTCTGTCAGTGATGAGTTGCTTCTGCTGTTGATGGACCCTGAGCCCTGGAAGCGAGGAGACATGGGGTGACGCCTGCCAGTGCCAGGATTCTGACCTGCCAGTCACTGACCTGTGACTTCGTGAGTCAGAAGGAGACTTTATGGACTGATTTCAGGTATATGGGTTAATATTGGACTTATGACTTTGAACTGGACTGGGCTGGGATGTTTTCTCAATGTCCTATTCCTCTTGTATATAAACCCTTTCTTTATATCGATATGCGTGTCTTTGAATTTGTCCCTCTAGTCTACCCAGACTAACACACTATTGCTTTCCTATGAGTGGGAAATACATATTGTGATGAGTGTTTCATCTGGTAATGTCAGTGGATATTGTCTTTTTAAACAAAGCTAAGGAGTCCAGGTAGCATGGTAGGTAAACGCTTGGCTGATGCTTGGAAGGTCAGCGGTTCAAACCCATCAGACACTCCATGGGAGAAAGATGAGACAATCCACTTCCATAAAGACTGCTGACTGCTCTGGGGGCAGTTCTTCTCTTTCCTCTTGGGTCCCTGTGACTCAGAATCGACTTGACCAGAAAGGGTTTGGTTTGGGGTTTAGAGTAAAGTGAACAGATTTTAAGTGGAACGCCATTGATGGGGGTTGGAGGTGGGTGTTCCTTGATTTAAAATTTGGTCTCTATGGAGCAACAAAATATTTCATACCAGTGGCGCAGGGTTGTGTGCAGGACTGCAGCCCAGAGGGTTGGCAGTTCAAATCCAGCAGCAGCTCTCCAGGAGCAAGGCTGGGCTTCCTACTCCCACCAGGGCAGTGATGCAAAAAAATTCATAGAATGCAACAATAGAATTGTACTATACTTATTGTAATTTCTAAATGCCCTGTGATGTTGTTAAATTGTTAAAAAAAAAAAAAAGCGGGACGTCTGGTCACTTTAGTTTTGAGTGTCATTGGATAATAAGCAATGCTTTTCTAGTTAATCAGTGATGCATAGCTTATACTCATCTGTGCTTTGAAAGCATGGCGTTCCCAGGATACGTCTTGATTTTACATGACAGCAATACAAATAAAGCGTATACGGCCAAACGCACAATACTGGAAAGACCATCATGTGATAACTGTACCACTGCAATTTGGACTGTGCGGGCACTCAGGTGGCGGAGTAGGCTACACATTGGGCAGCTAACTATGAGGTCAGCAGTTCGAAATCACCTGTGCCTTCTCGGGAGACAGATGAGGCTTTCAATGCCCATCAAGAGTGACAGTCTTGAAATTCCCCAAGGGCAGCGCTCCCCTGTCCTGTCAGGTTCGATAAGAGCAGGACCTGCTTTGGAGGTCGAGAGTGAGTCTGGAGCAAAGTTTGAAGAACAAGCACCTCATCAGGGTCCTTGTCTCAACCACTCAGCTCTCCACTGTAACGCAGAAGCCGCCACAGATGATACAGCGGCAAATCAGAGTGTCCGTGTTCTAAGAAAGCTATATGGTTAGACACTCAAATTTCAGTCTCAGGAAATGTTATGTGTCCCCAAATGTTGATTTTCCCAGTATTTTCTCAATCGTTAAAAATATAGGAACTGAGGCTGAGCCCCGGTGCTGTAGTGGTTGTGCGCGGGACTGCGGCCCACTGGCATGGAGGTTCAATTCCAGCAGCGGCTCCACAGGAGCAAAGGCTGGGCCTCCTACTCCCA